>CAKNYM010045201.1:30859-113800 GCA_932195095.1 Andricus curvator | reverse complement strand
TAGTTCTTTTGGAAAATTCATTGGTCCAAGTCAGAATTATAATTCTTTTCAAAAAATTCCTCTTTCAAAACAGAATTATATTCTTTTGGAATATTCGGAATATGCCTTGTTCCAAATCAGAATCATAATTCTTTTTAAAAAATCCCCCGTTCCAAGTTAAAATTCATTTAGAAACATCCCCGTTCCAAGTTAAAATTGTAATTATTTTCAAAACTTCCCTGTTCCAAATCAGAATCATAATTGTTTTAGAAAATTTCCCGTTCCAAGTCAAAATTATAATTCTTTTGGAAAATTCATTGGTCAAAGTCAGAATTATAATTCTTATGGAAAATTCCTTGTTTCAGATCTGAATTATATATTTTTTGTTCGAAAATTCGCTGAGCCAATTCAGAATTACATATAATTGCTTCGGGAAATTTCCTGTTGCAACTCAAAATGACAATTTTTCTCGAAAATTCCCTGTTCCAAATCAGGATCATAATTCTTTTCGAAAATTCCCGGTCCCAAGTCAAAATTGTAAAGCTTTTGGAAAATTCACTGTTCCAAGTCAGAATTATAATTCTTCTCCAAAATTTCCTCTTCCAAATCAGCAGTATATTCTTTTGGAATATTCCATATTCCAAATCAGAATCATAATTCTTCTAAAAAATTTCCTCTTTAAAATCAGGATTATATTCTTTTGGTATATTCCTTGTTCCAAATCAGAATCATAATTCTTTTTAAAAAATTCCCCGTTCCAAGTCAAAATTCATTTAGAAAATTACCCGTTCCAAAATAAAATTGTAATGCTTTGGAAAATTCACTGTTCCAAGTCAGAATTATAATTCTTCTCGAAAATTTCCTCTTCCAAATCAGAATTAAATTCTTTTGGAATATTCGGAATATGCCTTGTTCCAAATCAGAATCATAATTCTTTTAAAAAAATTCCCAGTTACAAGTCAAAATTCATTTAGAAAATTCCCCGTTCCAAGTTAAAATTGTAATTCTTTTCAAAAATTCCCTGTTCCAAATCAGAATCATAATTCTTTTAGAAAATTCTCCGTTCCAAGTCAAACCTGTAATTCTTTTGGAAAATTCATTGATCCAAGTCAGAATTATAATTCTTATGGAAAATTCCTTGTTTCAGATCTGAATTATATATTTTTTTGTTCGAAAATTCTCTGATCCAATTCAGAATTACATATAATTGCTTCGTGAAATTTCCTGTTGCAACTCAAAATTATCATTTTTTCTCAAAAATTCCCTGTTCCGAATCAGAATTATAATTCTTCTCGAAAATTTCTTCTTCCAAATCAGAATTATATTCTTTTGGAATATTCTTTATTCCAAATCAGAATCATAATTCTTCTCAAAAGTTTCCTCTTTCAAGTCAGGATTATATTCTTTTGTAATATTCCTTGTTCCAAATCAGAATCATAATTCTTTAAAAAAATGCCCTGTTCCAAGTAAAAGTTCATTAAGAAAATTCCCCGTTGCAAGTTAAAATTGTAATTCTATTCAAAAATTTCCTGTTCCGAATCAGAATTATAATTCTTTTCAAAAAATTGCCCGTTGCAAATCAAAATTGTAATTATTTTGGAACATGCACTGGTCCAAGTCAGAAGTATAATTCTTCTTGAAAATTTCCTCTTCCAAATCAGAATTATATTCTTTTGGAATATTCCTTATTCCAAATCAGAACCATAATTCTTCTCAAAAATTTCCTCGTTCAAATCAGAATGATATTCTTTTGGATTATTCCTTATCTCAAATCAGAACCATAATTCTTCTAAAAAATTTCCTCATTCAAATCAGAATTATATTCTTTCGGAATATTCCATATTCCAAAACATAATCATAATTCTTCTCAAAAATGTCCTCTTTTAAATCAGAATTATATTCTTTTGGAATATTGCTTGTTCTAAATCAGAATTAGAATTCTTTTAAAAAAATTCCCTGTTCTAAGTCAAAATTAATTAAGAAAACTCCCCGTTCGAAGTTAAAATTGTAATTCTTTTCAAAAATTTCCTGTTTCGAATCAGAATCATAATTCTTTAAAAAAATTCTCCGTTCCAAGTCAAAATTCTTCTGGAAAATGCACTGTTCTAAATCAAAATCATAATTCTTTTAGAAAATTTCCCGTTCCAATTCAAAATTGTAATTCTTTTGGAACATCCACTCTTCCGAGTCAAAATTCTCTTTAAAAATTCACTGTTCTAAATCTAAATCATAATTCTTTTAGAAAATTTCCCATTCCAAGTAAAAATTCATTTGAAAAATTCACTGTTCCGAATCATAATCATATTTCTTTCAAAAAATTCCCCGTTCCAAATCAAAATTATAATTATTTAAAAAAATTTCCTGTTCCAAATCAGAATCAGAATTTTTTAGAAAATTCCCGGTTCCAAGTAAAAATTGTAATTCTTTTGGAACATCCACTATTCCTAATCAGAATCATAATTCTTCTCAAATGTTTCCTCTTTCAAATAAGGATTATATTCTTTTGGAATATTCCTTGTTCCAAATCAGAATCATAATTCTTTTTTAAAAAATCCCCATTCCAAGTCAAAATTCTTTTAGAAAAATACCTCGCTCCAAGTTAAAATTGTAATTCTTTTCAAAAATTACCTGTTCCGAATCAGAATCAGAATTCTATTAGAAAATTCTCCGTTCGAAGTTAAAATTGTAAATCTTTTAAAAAATTCCCTGTTCCGAATCAAAATCACAATTTTTTAGAAAATTCCTCGTTCCAAGTCAAAATTCTTCTAGAAAAATCACTGTTCCAAATCAGAATCAGAATTTTTTTATAAAATTTCCCGTTCCAATTCAAAATTGTAATTCTTTTGGAACATCCACTCGTCCGAGTAAAAACACTTTTTGAAAATTCACTGTTCCAAAACTAAATCATAATTCTTTCAGAAAATTCCCCATTCCCAAGTAAAAATTATTTTGAAAAATTCACTGTTTCAAATCATAATCATACCTCTTTAAAAAAATCCCCGTTCCAAGTCAAAATTGTGATTATTTTTAAAAATTTCCTGTTCCAACTCAAAATTATCATTTTTTTCAAACATTCCCTGTTCCAAATCAGTATCATAATTCTTTTCGAAAAGTTAACGACACTGTAATATTCCAAAAGTGAAAGTAACCGAAATTTAAAACTACCGAAATTATGAAGTAACCAAAATTTTAAAACATAGAATTTCAAACATAATTTTGGGAATTTAATATTTATGGTAATTTGAAATTTCTCTATTTTTTTTAACTCTTACTTTCAGAATATTTCAATAACATTATTAAAAATTATCGGTATATCCGATTATAACTCAGAATTATAATACTTTTGGAAAATTTCCTCTTTAAAGTCAGAACTATAATATTCTTTCAGAAGTTTCTCCATTCAAATTCAGAATCACAGATATCCAAATCATAATTACAGTTTTTATATTTTTATTGTAAAACGTAAATCTTTCTCTCTTTGATTTAAAAAAATATATTTTTTTATATATCATTGTACAAACTGAGAGTGATAAAACATCAAAACACTTTTAATATTCATTATACAGGGTCGCCACAAAACTTAATTTTCTAAATTCCTTGACTTTTCACTGATTTTTCCGACCAAAAATATTTAGACCAGGATTCGAAACTTTAAACAATTTTTAATAAAAATGTACAATTCTATGAGTTATTCAGGGTAAACCTGGAAATTAAAACTTTTCTAACAAATTTCCTGTTGCTCCGAGGACGCCGGAAGTTTTGTTTTTTCTAAATAAAAAAATAAATTCCAAAGATGTACCAATTTATTTATATTTCTGTTACTCCTAGATCGTCGCAAATTTTATTTTCGACAGGAAAATAACTATTTGGGAGCTAAAGAAATTCTGTCCTAAATGAAAAAATCAATTCCAAAGGATCTGCAGCCTTTTATAGGCCACTATCGGCAAATTTAAATTCTCACCTAAAGCCGAATTAATATTTTTTTTAAATTCCCTGCTTCGCCTAAGCGGAAAATATCCTTTTTCTATAAGAAAGAAAGTATTTGAAATCCAAAGAAACTTCTTTGAATTAAACAAATAAATTCCGAATAGGCTGTAGCCATTTATAGGCAAGGAAAATGAAAAACTGGTATTTTCCAGGTTTTCCAGGTCACTTTTTTTACATCAAATAATGAAATGACCGTTTGTTACAGATGTAAAAAATGAGTTATTTCATTTTTCTTGGCCACTAATTTTTAAAGAAAGCAGAACCATAAATAAACAAATTCTTAATTTTTTGCGAACATAAGTCGTCTTTGAAATCCTTGAAAACTTTGAAATCTTTGTGAAATCTTTGGAAATCTTTCTGAATTCGTTGAAATCTCTTGAAGTACTTAAAATCTTTATGAAATCTTGAAATTTCTGTGAAATCTTTTTAAATTTTTATAAAATATTTGAAATCTTTAAAATCTTTGTGAAATTTTTTGAAGTCCTTTGAAATTTCAATTAAATATTTGAAATATTTGTGAAAGCTTCTTTAAATTTAATTTTTGAAATCTTTGGAATTCTTATATTCTTTTGAAATCTTTATGAAATCTTTCAACTCTTTGCGAAATCTTTCTGAAATCTTTTGTATTTATTTGAATTCGCTAAAATATTTTTAATCTGTGTAAAATCTTTGGAAATGTTCGAAATCTTTGTAAAATCTTTGAAATCTGATGTACACGCCTTTTTAAAATATTTTAAATCCTTGCAATCTTTATGAAATGTTTGAAATATTTGAGAAATTTTTTTGAAATCTTTGTCAAATCTTTTGAAATATTTGTGAAATTTTTCTTAAATCTTTGTTTGTGAATTTTTTTTATTCGTTGAAATCATTGAATTATTTAAAATCTTAGTGAAATCTTTTCAAATCTTCTAAAATGTTTTGAAACCTTTTGAAATCGTTTAAAATCTTCGAAATTGTTATTTAGAATCTAGCGTACACGCCTTTTAAAAATTTTTGAAATCCGTGAAATCTTTGTAAAATGTTCAAAATCCTGTTAGATTTTTCGAAATTTTAAACTAATAATTTTTATAATTTATATGTTGAATATCACAAAAAATGTATACTTTAACATTCTATATTAGCGGAGACGAAATTAAAACTTATAGAATTATTCACAATATTAAAGTACGTTCATTGAAATCTATAAAATAATTGGTAAGTCTACAAAAAATGCCTAGAAATCTCTTTATTTATTCTGTGATAAGTAAAAGATAAATTATATATTGATAAATGAAAAACTTTTCAGTAACAAGATTTCTTCTAAACGAAATGTTTCTTTCATAATAGCCTAAAAAATTTAAATTACTTTTCGCATTTCAATGAAATAATTGTTAAAGAAAATTTAATTCAAGGTTCTCGCGAAAAATTTAAGATTTCCAGGTTTTCAAGGTCGCCGGACACCCTGTTTAAGAAAGAAAGTATTTAAAATCCAAATAAAATCTGTTGGAATTGAAAAAATAAATTCCGAATAGGCTGCAGCTATTTATAGACAGGGAAAATGAAAAACTGATCAGGAAAAAATCAGGAAATTTTGGAAATCAAGCTTTGAGGCCAATTATTATTTTAGGCGCTTATTTATAGTTCCTTATATCGAAATTCCCTGACTTTTGCAAGTTTTTTTTCAAAATCCCTGACTCTCCTGACTTTCCCTGACTAACAAAATTCCCAGACTTTTCCATCCTTTCCAGGTTTTTCCTGACCTGCGGCCACCCTGATTTTAGTACAATCTGCGGCACAATCGAAAAATCCCGGTCACTGAATCAAATTCAGGTAATTTCCTGGTCTTCTCCCGGTGAAAAAAAATTCTCGGCCATTTCCCGTTTTCCCGGTTTCCCAGTCAAGTAGACACCCTGATTTAAGAAAGTGAAAGATGAATTTGAGAAGAGGAATTAAAAGCATATGTAACTTTTTTCTACTTTTTCTAATTTTTTCTACTTGTTTCTACTTCGAGTGCTAAATATTGACAAGGCTTGGACAATTACGAACCTTATCAGATTTGTTTTTTTCAATATTAGATGGAGCTGCCTCCCTTAGTTGTTTAAGTTGTAAGAAGTTGGATGGCTAAAGAATAGTTTGGATGCAGCATGCAAAATTAAAAATTGAGTGAATCTGTGACAACTTTACCGAGGATACTTACCGAATAGACGATACTCAGAAAATAATAAGAGAGATTTAGGGGCCGTCCAAAAATTATGCCATGCTATTTTTAAAATATTTAAAAAAAGAGCCCTCCCCCTTGGTCAAATTTTTTTCTTCGAAAACCCAAAAAGGTCACAAAAAAGGGGAAAAGGGTGATTTTTCATGAAAATAGGGAGATAATAATGGAATAAATCCTTTTAAATAAAATTAAAATATGGGTATCATATTTATTTTAATATGACACGCTTATATAAGATTTTAAGTAGAAATATATTACAGTTTTAACAAAATATCTGAATTTTCAAACAAAAAAGATTAATTTTCTACCAAAAAACATTTGAGTTTTTAAGCTGAAAAGTCGCATGTTTTAGAAAACAGTTGTCAAAAAGATGATTTTTCAACCAAGAAAGATGATTTTTCAAAACAAAAAAAAATTTCAAGAAACAAAATAATAATTTTTTATCAAATAGTTCAACTTTAAAGAACAAGAGACGAATTTTCAACAAAATAGTTCAATTTTTAACCAAATAGTTCAATTTTCCACTTACAAAGATGAATTTTCAACGCGAGTGATCAAATTAAAAAAAAGTAATTATACCAAAAAAGGTGAATTTTCAATCCAGGGGACGAAAAACAAAGATTTTTTAACAAAACAGTTGAATTTTGAACTAAATAAAATTAATTATCAATCGAACAAACGCAGTAGTTAAACTTTCAAGCAAAAGGGGCGAATTTTCAACAAAATAGTTCAATTTTTACCCAAATAATTGAATTCTTTAAGCCAAAAAGATATTGAATTTTTAACAAAGTTGGTCAAATTTTTAACAAAATAGTTGAATTTTCAACAAAGAAAGATGATCTTTCTATACAGACGAATTTTTTATTAAAATAATTAAATTTTCAACCAAAAAGGATGACTTTTTAACAAAATAATTTAATTTTCAACAAAATATTTAAATTTTCAACAAAATAATTAAAGTTTCAACAAAACAGTTGAATTTTTAACCAAATAGTTGAATTTTCAACCAAATGGTTAAATTTTCTTCCAAATAGTTTAGTTTTCAAGTTTAAAAGAGAAATATTGGACTAAAAATGAAATGGTTACACTTTAGGTCAAAAAATTAATTTTTAATACAAAAAACGAATTTAAAAAAAAAAAGTTAAATTTTCAACCAAAGAGATGAATTTTTAACCAAATAGTTGAATTTTCTATCCAAAAAATCGAATTTTCAATCAAACAGTTGAATTTATACTAAATCAGTTGATTTTTCAACAATTAAATTAAATTTTCAAGAAAATAGTTGAATTTTTAACCAAATAGTTGAATTTTCAAAAAAGAAAGATGAATTTTCTATCCAAACAAACGAATTTATCAAAATAATTGAATTTTCAACCAAAGATGATGTCTTTTTAACAAAATAGATTAATTCTCAAAAAATAATTAAAGTTTGAACGGCATAGTTGAATTTTTAACAAAATAGTTGAATTTTCAAGAACAAAAAATTAATTATCGACCAAAAAAGTTGCATTTACAACAAAATAGTTGAACTTTTAAGCAAAAGTGACGAATTTTCAACCAAATAGTAAAATTTTTAACCAAATAGTTGAATTTTCAACAAAGAAAGACGAATTTTTTATCCAAAAAGACGAATTTTTAATCAAAATAGTTGACCTTTAAACTAAGAAGGATGACTTTTAAACAAAACATTATAATTTTCAAACTACAAAGATGCCTTTCCTTAAAAAAAAGTTGACCTTTTTAAATGTAAAAGATAAATTTTCGACCAAAAATGAAATAGTTGAGTTTTTATTTGAAAATAATAATTTTATTAAATAAAAGACAAATTTTTAACAAAATAGTTCCATTTTCAACCAAAGAGATGAATTTTCAACCAAGCAGTTAAATTTGATATCCAAAAAGACAAATTTTTAACCAAATAGTTCAATTCTCGAAAAAAGATTATTTTGTAACAAAACAGTTGAATTTTCAGCAAAATAATTAAATTTTTAACAAAATACTTGAATTTGTAACCATATAGATGAATTTTCAACCGAGAAAAAAGAATTTTTAAGCAAATAGTGGTTTTTTCAATCTACTAAGATGAATTTTCAACTAAAAACGATCAAGTTTCAGCCAACAATGAAATAGTTAAATTTTTTTAACCAAAATACATGAATTCTGAAGCAACAATATAGTAGCAGACTTTTCAATTAAAAATAATTAACTTTCAACCAAAAATAGCTGAATTTTCTTATTGGGTTCTATTAATTCAGTTCGAATTCAAACGAAAAAACGAGAAAAAATGGAAGTTTCTTGAAAACAGGGAAAAAAGAGGAATTATTTTTAAAAAAGCGCTCTCAGAAAACGATTTTGTTGAATCAACAAAATTTTTGTTGGTACAACCATAGAATTTCGTTAACCCAACTGAATTTTTTGGTTGTTTTAACCACATATTTTAGTACACGGAGTATTTGGTTAATTGAATCAAACAATTTTGTTGGGTCAATCAAATATTTTCTTGAATCAACCAAAATTTGTTTAATTCAACCAAATTTTCATGTAATCAGGCCTCACAGTCCCTATGGTACTTTTTTCGCGCTCAAAGTGTAACAAATTCAGGATAAATTCATAAGATTTCAAAACAATTCAAGATAAATACAAAAGAATTCAAATGAATTGGGAAAGATTTTAAAAATCAAGAAAATTCCATTGATTTTCATAACTTGAACTAAATTTAGAAGACTTTGAGGTAAACGAGAAGAATTTAATGAAATTAATAACAATTTGAGATGAATAAAAAAAATTCAAATGAATTGAAAACAATTTAAAAATATGAAAAAACTTCATTGAATTCAGTAACTTTGAAATGAGTTTAGAAAAATTCAAGGGAATTCAAGAGAATTAGATAAAATGTCTAAGAATTCAAGGTGAGGTTAAAAAAATACTTCAGGATCAATTAAATAAAAACTTTTAAAAATAAAAAAAAAATGCACTGAATTAAGTATAATTGAGTAAATTTAGAAGAACTCAAGTGAATTAAAAAAATTCAAGAGAATTTCAAAGAATTCAAAACAATTTCGGGTAAATTAATAAGAATTCAGGATGAATTCCATAAAATAATTTCAAATCTCTTCAAATTTTTGAAACCCTACTAATTTCTATCCAAAAAAGTGACTAATGACTGCAAAACAATTCAAAAGAATTCAACTAAATTGAAAAAATTTTAAAAATGGAAAAAATCCATTTATTTCAGTAAAATTTGAGTGAATTTGGAGGAATATAAGGGAAACGAGAAGAATTCGATGGAATTCATAAAAAAATCAGACTTAATTTAAAAAACAATCAAGTGAATTCAAAACAATTAAAAAATATGAAAAAAATCATTAAATTCAGTAAGTTTTAAATGAGTTTAGAAGAATTAAAAGGGCATTCAAAAGAATTTGATGAAATTCCTACGAATTTAAGGTGAGTTTAAAAGACTTCAAGATGAATTCAACAACAAAATTTAAAAATCCATTGCATTCAGTAAAATTGAGTGATTTTAGAAGAATTCAAAAGAACTGAAAATAATTCAGGATAAATTAATAAGAATTAAGGGCGAATTCCACATAAAGTGCAAAACATATTTTAAAATCTCTTCAAATCTTTCAAACCCTACGAAATCCCTCACCTCTAGTGAATAAATTCTTTGAAATCCACTAAATTATTAAAATCCCTTAAAATTACTAAAACCCCTCAAAATTCCTTGAAATTGTTTAAATCTCTTGAAAATGCCTTGGAATCTTTTAAAATACCCTAAAATATTTCAAAGATTTTGAAATCCCTTCAAACTATTAAAATAAACAAAAAAATTCTGGGAAACTTTTAAAACCTCCTAAAATATTTAAAATCCTTAGATACCTTTTAAAACTACTTGAAAATTTTTAAAGCTCTTGAAAAAGCCTAGGAATCTTTTAAAATGCCCTAAAATATTTTAAATCCATTGAAATCCCGTAAAATTGCTGAAATAAATTAAAAATTTCTTTGTAATCTTTTAAAATAACCTAAAATATTTCGAATCCCTTGAAATTGAAAATTCAGCGTTCAACATGAAAATTCAGAACTCTAAAATTGTAACCATTTAAAATTAAGGAAATTATTCAATTACCGATTTATCAATTTCAGATAGTTCAATTTTGATCTATTTTTATTTTAAACGCCATTTAAAAAAAATTAAAATCGTTTAATTTATAAGACTTCATTTAGAATTATTATTCACATCTGTAATCTTCCAATCAAATATTTTTCAATTCTAAATGATTAATTTTTAAAAATCTTCAACTAAAAATCGGAAAATTTGAAAATATTCGATTGAAAATTAAAAAAAATTGCACAATTTTAAGTCTTTCAATTCAAAATTGTTCTTTTGAAGTTGAGTTTGAAATTTTTAATATTTTGGAGGCATTTAAGTAAATATTGCTTAATTATAAATCCTTTAAATTGAAAATTGTGCAACTATTCTACGACTTATGAGAATTTAAAAAATCAGAAAATTTTGTAAGTTTAAAATTGAAACCAAACGAATTTAAATGCGTTTATTCGAACATTTAAATCTAAAATTATTAATTTTAAAACTTGACTATCAAGGCTTCAGTATGAAATTTGGCAATTACGAAAGATTAAATAATGAAATGGTCCTGAAATTGTAATAGTTGACATTTCAGCCGAAACAGACTTTAATTTTAAATAAAAAAAAGTTGAAGTCAACCAAAAAAGATGAATTTTTAACAAAATACTTGAATGTTCAACCAAAAAGAATTTTCAACATAACAGTTGACTTTTCAACAAAGAAGATTAATTTCCAAACAAAGAAGATTAATTTTCAAACAATTAGTTGAATTTTCAACCAAAAACATGAGTTATTAACCCAGAAGAATAATTTTCTACCGAAAAAGATGAATTTTTAACAAAATACATAATTATCAAAAAAATAAATAAATTTTCAACCAAACAATTCAATTTTCTACCAAAGTAATTGAATTTTTAATCCAAAACGACTAATTTTAAACAAAACAGATGAATTTTCAAAAAAAAAAAATTACTGTCAAAGTAGGTTAATTTTTCACGAAAGAGTTGAATTTTCAATCAAAATCCTGAATTGTCAACGAGGAAGATGAATTTTCCACCAAAAAAGATGAATTTTCAAAGAAAAAAGCAAAATTTTCAACCAAAAATGAAATAGTCACATTATCAGGATAAAAAATTAATTTCTTATTTAAAAAAAAAACTATTTTATTTACAAAGTAGTCAAATTTTTAACGAAAGAGATGAATTTTAAACTAAAATGATGAATTTTTAACTACAATACTTATTATAAAATATAATAAAAATATAACAAAATATACAATAAAAATGGAGTAGTTAAATCTTCAGTTAAAAAAAATGAATTTTCATCCAGAAAGGTGATATTTAATGATAGAACATTAATTTTCTACTAAAAAAGACGAGTTTTTAACAAAATATATGAATTTTCAACCAAACAGTTGAATTTTCAACAAAATATTTCGATTTTCAAACAAAAAGATGATTTTTCAAGCAAGAGTCTTACTTTTCTACAGAAAAAAAAGAAATTTAAACAAAATACATGAATTTTCAACTAAGAAAGACAAATTTTCACCAAGAATGAAATAGTTAAATTTTGCAGTTAAAAAATTAATTTTTATTAAAACAAACCAATTTTTACCAATAAAGTTTAATTTTCAAGCAAACCATTTTTAACTAAAATCAAGAATCTTCTACCCGAAATTTTCAACAGAAAATGGAACAGTTAAATTTTCAGTTGAAAAAATTAATTATCAACCAAGAATTCAACAAAACAGATGAATCTTCAACTAAAATCCTAAATTTTCAACGAAAGTTACTTCTTACAAAAATTCCCTGATTTTTGCAATTTTTTCAAAATGCCTCACTCTTGGAAGCTTTGATTTTACTATCAATTTTTTTTAAGTTCCATTATGGGATGAAAATAGGGTACCATAGGGACCAAATCTTGAAAAAAGGGTACTTCAGGGACCTTAAATGAATATAGGGTACAATAGGGGACATAGGGACCGGTCTGTGAGGCCTGGCTGTATATCCAAGAAAACAATTCCTTTGGCGGTAAAATAAAGTCCTTAATTTTCATTCTTTTAAGCACTTCAAAAAATTGTTCTTGACATTTATATTTTCCGTGTGTGATATAATTTTTGAACGGCCCCTTACAAAAAAAAACGTTCGAATCGTGAAATGAAATATATTTATCTTTTATCAAATGATCCAAGAACAACTTTCTTCAAACTGAATGAGTCTTGTAAAATTAATCGAAAATAGGATCTCGCGAGAAACATTGAATTATAACTTTGATCCGATAAAGATAGCAACATGCTAGGTAAAAACGTATGAGATCGTCCTCTTCTTAAAGTTTGACATCCTTGGGTAATTTCTACGTCTACGTGCACATGCAGTTGTGATTTAAATTGATTGGAATGTGAGTTTTGGTCGCTCTTCTAATTTATCTGCAGGGACCCACCATGCTTTTGCCGGTCCAGTCGAATTCGCCGTCGTTGGCGAAGCCTCTTCTTTCGTACAGGTCTTGAAAGAGCTTCCTCAGGTACTCGTAGTCGGGAGTCTCGAAGAAGTCGAGCCTCCGGACGTAGCGAAGGTAAGTCGCCATCTCTTCGGGGTGGCCGTCGCAGAGGACTTCTATGGGAGTCGCTCGTTTGGTATCTCCTATTTTTTGATACCGCTCCTTCAAGGTGTCGGCTTTCAGTCCTTGCCAGGGCAGACTTCCTCTCAGGAAGTACATGAACATGTGACCCAAGGCCTCCAAGTCGTCTCTTCTACTTTGTTCTGAAATATACCAATTCAATTCCTTTAGTTAGGCAGGGTGTCTAGCGATTCTTAGGAACAAAATTCTTTTCCAGGTTTTCCAGGTCAAGAAACTGAATTTTTCCAGGTCCCCTTTTTTACATCAAATAATGAAATAAACGTTTTTCATGCATGTAAAAAAAGAGACATTTCATTTTTTATTGGCCAACAATTTCTGAAGAAAGCCGAATCATAAATAAACAAATTCTTAATTTTTTGCGAACATGAGTCGTCTTTGTGAAATCTTTGGGAATATTTTTAAATCTTTGTAATGTTCTTGAAATCATTGAAATCTTTTTGAATTCGTTGGAATTTTTTGAAGTATTACAAACCTTAGTGAAAGCTTGAAATTTCGGTGAAATCTTTGAGAAATCTTTTGGAATTTTTTAAAGCTTTTGTAAAATCTTTGAAATCTTTGTGTAACTTTTTGAAATCTTTTAAAATCTTAATGAAATATTTAAAATATTTCCGAACTCTTTCTTTAATCTTTGTTTGCGAAATCTTTTGTGTTCGTTTGAAATCTTTGAATTTTTTTTTAAATTCCCTAAATGTGTCGAAACCTTTTGAAATTGCTTAGAATCTTTGAAATGTTTTGAAATCTTTGAAATCTGGTGTACTGTACCCCTGTTGAAATTTTTTAAATTCATGAAATCTTTTGAAATCCTTATGAATTCTTTGAAATATTTGTGAAATCTTTTGTAATCGTTTCAAATCACTCGAATATTTGAAATCATCTCAAAAAATTTTAAATCGTTTAAAATGTTTGAGATGTTTTGAAATCCTTGAAATCTGGTGTACTGCACCCTTGTTGAAATCTTTGAAATTCTCGGATTCTTTTGAAATCTTTATGAATTTTTTATGAAATCTTTGAAACTTTTGTGAAATCTTTTAATATCTCCTAAAAAATTTTGAAATTGTTTAAAATCTTTGTAATATTTTTAAATCTTAGAAATATAGTTAAATATACCCTTTTTAAAATCTTTAAAATCTTTTGAAAGTTTTAAAATCTTTGTGAAATGTTCGAAATCTTTGTGAAATGTTTAAAGCCTTTGAAATCTTTGTGAAATCTTTTGAAATCTTCGTGAATTCGTTGGAATTTTTTGAAGTATTACAAACGATATTTAAAATCCTGAAATCTTTGTGAAATCTATTGAAATGTTTATGAAATCTTTCTTAAATCTTTGTTTGGAAAATCTTTTGTATTCGTTGAAGTCGTTGAATTATTTGAAATCTTTTGAAATGTTCTAAAATGTTTTAAAACCTCTTGAAATCTCTGAAATCTGGTTTACTGTACCCTTTTTCAAACCTTTGCAATCCTTTAAATCTTTAAAATATTTGTGAAATCTTTATGGAAATCTGGTGTGCGCGCCTTTTTTAAATCGTTCACATCCGTGAAATTTTTATGAAATGTTAAAAATATTTAAAATATATTGAAATGTTTGAAATGTTTTGAAATCTTTAGAAATATTTTGTAACCTTTTGAAATCTGGTGTACACTCAAAAACCGAGTGGTCAACCCTTAAAAAAATCCGTTGTATAACCATGGCTTATTCTAATTCTGAAAGTGAATTAACATCGAAATCTTAAACTAATAATTTTTATAATTTCTAAGTTGAATACCACAACAAAATTTATACTTCAATGTTCTATATTAGCGGAGAAGAAATTAAAAACTGATAGAATTATTCACAATATTAAAGTCTGTTCTTTGCAATCTATAAAATAATTGGTACAGTCTAGAAAAAGTGCTTTGAAATCCCTTTATTTATTCTGTAATAAACAAAAGATAAATTATATCTTGATGAATAAAACACTTTTCAGTAGCAAGATTTTTTTCTAAGCGAGATGTTTCTTTCATAATGGGTTAAGAAATTCAAATTACTCTTTGCATTTCATTAAAATTAGTATTTAAGAAGCGAACAAAAAATAATTAAAGTCCAAGGTTCTCGTAAAAAATTCAAGGAGATTTCCAGGTTTTCAAGGTTTAAAAAAAATTCAAGGAGAATTCCAGGTTTTTAAGGTTTTCAAGGTCGCTAGACACCATGGTTAGGTCAAAATCTTCAAAAAAATCTACAGGGCTCGGAACTGCTCAAGCTTCAAAAAATAGTAAAATATTAACCATACTTCTCTCAAAAAAGTAACCGAAAAGGAACAATAATGTGGCAAAAAAGGAACCAAAAAGAAAGATTTTTTACCAAAAAAGACGAGCTTTCCACCAAAATTATGAATCTTCAACAAAAAATGTATGTGTTTAAAAAAGTATTTCAACTTTTAACAAAATGTTTGAATTTTTCTGACTAAAGAGATGAATTGTTAAAGAAAAATGTGATAGTTGATGTAATAACCAAAAAAGATTTTAATTTAATATAAAAAACAGTAGAATTCATTCAAAAAAGATGATTTTTCAACAAAATAGGTTATTTTTCAACCAAATTGTTGAGTTTTTAAGCCAAAAAGACCAGTTTTTACAAATCAGTTGAATTTTTAACCAGTAAATATGGATATTTGTCAAATAAGTTATCTGTCAACCAAATAGTTGAATTTTCTACGAAAACAGGGGAATCTTCAACTGAAAAAGACGCATTTTTAACAAAATAAGTAAATTTCTAACCAAAAAGATGAATTTTCAAATAAAATTATGTATTTTTAAACAGAAGGGTGACTTCCAATCAAGAAGATTAATTTTCTGCCAAAAAAGGCATTTTTTTATCAGGATTCATAATAATTCAACTGATAGCCCATTTTATATATTTTACATACGAACTAATTATTATTTTATTGTTATTCCCTGATTTTCCTGGCTCTAAAGTGATAAATTTACTGACAAAATTTCAATTTTTACATTTTTCACAAGTTTTTAAATAATACGATTAATGAATTAATTCATTTCGTTATTTCAGGCCCAAAATTTAACCAAAAGTAACCTTTACATAAAATAAGTAACTTTTTAGTAACCGCAGATCAAAAAAGTAACTAAGTTACTAAAAAGTAACCCGTTTCCGTGCCTGAAATCTAGGCAAATAAGGAATTCGTAGGATAGGAATCAAGATTTTAAATTTCAGAGCTCGGATAGGGTAACCAAAAAACTTCATTTTTAAAATTCCCTGACTTTTCCATAATTTTTCATTGATCAATTTTCTATTTTCCCTCAGCAGTAATATTATTATACAATATTTCAGATTAAAATTTAAAAACTTCACATTTATTTATTTATTTTAAGCAAAAAGATGACTTTCCCACCATAAAATATGAATTTTCAATCCAAAAGGACGAATTTTCAACAAAACAGTTGAATTTTCAACAAAAACAGATGACTTTATAACAAAATAGTTAAATTTTCAACAAAATAGTTGAATTTTCAATTAAGAAAATTTTTTCAGTCAAGAAATGAAAAATGCAACAAAATTGTTGATTTTTCAAGCCAAAAAGACGAAATTTCTACAAACAGTTGATTTTTGAACCCCAAAATATGAATTTTCAACAAACAAGTTAATTTTCAACAAAATAGTTGAATTTTCTACCAAATAGTCGAATTTTCAAACAAAAATATTAAATTTCAACCAAAAAAGTTGAATTTTTAAACAAATAATTGAATTTTTAAGAAAACATTTGAATCTTCAACAAAGAAATGAATTTTCAATCCAATAGGACCATTTTTCTGTCACAACAGACGAACGTTCAACAAAACAGTCGATTTTTGACCAAAAATGGACAACTTTTTAAAAGAATACTTGAATTTTCTACCTGCAAACATACATTTTCAACCAAATAGTCGAATTTTCAACAAAAAAATTAAACTTCAACCAAAAACAGTTGCATTTGCAACCAAATAGTTAAAATTTAAAGCGAAAGAGACGAATATGCAACAAAATAATTTAACTTTTAAACAAATAGATGAATTTTTAATCAAACTTTTAATAAAAAAAGATTAAAATTCAAGAAAAGACAGTTTCATTTTCAACCAAACAGTTCAATTTTTCATGCCAGGTGACGAATTTTTTAGATTACAGTTGAATTTTTAACACAAAAATGTGAATTTTCAACCAAAAAAGATGATATTTCTACCAAAAGAGATGAATTTTTACAAACAAAACGACGAAATTTTCAAACAAGAAAATTAATTTTCTACCCAAAAAGACGAATTTTCAACAAAATACATGAATTTTCAAACAAACAAGTTAATTTTCAACAAAATAGTTGAATTTTCTACCAAATAGTTAATATTTAAACAAAAATATTAAACTTCAACCACAAAACGTTTCATTTTTAAACAAATAATTTAATTTTTAAGAAAACATTTGAATTTTCAACAAAGAGATAAATTTTCAATCCGAAAGGACCATTTTTCTGTCAAAATAGACGAATGCTTAGCAAAGCAGTCGAATTTTGAACCAAAAAAGACATCTTTTGAAAAGAATAGTTGAATTTTCTACCTGCGAAGAAACAATTTCCACCAAATAGTTGCATTTTCAAACAAATAATTGAATTTTTATGAAAAAATTTAAATTTTCAACAATGAGATGAATTTTCAATCCAATAGGACAACTTTTCTGTCAAAATAGACGAATGTTCCACAAAACAGTCGAATTTTGAACCAAAAAAGACAACTTTTTAAAGAAATACTTGAATTTTCTACCTCGAAAGATACATTTTCAACCAAAAAGTCGCATTTTCAAACAAAAAATTAAACTTCAAGCAAAAACAGTTGCATTTTCAACACCATAGTTGAATTTTCAGCAACAACAAATTATTTTTAAACAAGCAATTGCATTTGCAACCAAATAGTTGAGCTTTAAAGCAAAAGAGATGAATCTGCAATAAAATAATTGTTCTTTTAACTTAATAAAAAAAGATAAAAATTCAAGAAGAAACAGTTGCATTTTCAACCAAATAGTTTAATTTTTCGAGCCAGAAAGAGGAATTTTTTAGATGACAGTTCAATTTTTAACCCCAAAAGTCAAATTTTTAACAAAATAGTTGAATTTTCAACCATAAAAAAAACTTTATAACCAAATTGTTGAATTTCCTACAAATTAGATTAATTTTTCACGAAATAGTTGAAATTTCAACCAAAATCATTAATTTTTAAGCAATGAGATTAATTTTCTACAAAAAAAAAGAATTTTTAACATAATAAATGAATTTTCAACCAAATAGTTTAATTTTGAATCAAAAATCTTAATTAAATATAAAAAATGAAAATTCAAGATTTTTCATCTAAGAAAGACAAATTTTTACCAAAAAGGAAATAGTAAAATTTGCAGTTAAAAAATTATTCTTTAATTTCAAAAAGCAAATTTTCAAGAATATAGTTTAATTTTCAACACAGAGAAAAGAATTTTCTACCGAAAAAGTTAAATTTTAAACCCAAAAAGACGAATTTTCAACAAAACAGTGGAATTTTAAAACAACAAAAAAGACTGTTTAACAAAATTATATAATTTCCTAAAAAGGAGATTAATTTCTCACGAAATAGTTGAATTTTCAACCAAAATCAAGAATTTTCAAGCAATAAGATTAAGTTTCTACCCAAAAAGACGAATTTCCAAATAAATAGTTGAATCATTAACTAAAAAAGATCCATTTTCAATAAAAAGTGAAAAAGTTAAATTTTCAGTAAAAAAAAAAAAATTTTCAACCAAAGAAAAAGCAAATATTCAACAAATAAAAAAGATTTTTCAGTCAAGACAGAAAAAAAGTTAATTCAAATTGTTGAACTTTCCAACCAAAAAACGAATTTTCTGTAAAAAGGTTGAATTTTCAACCCGAAAATATGAATTTTCAACAAAAACTTTTATTTTCAACCGAACAGATGAACCTTCAATCACAAAAATAAATTTTTAACTAAAATGATGAATCTTTACCTACAAAATTACCTTTTTTAGTTGAAAATGCAACTGTTTGGTTGAAAATTCCCATTTTTACATTCTCATTCTAATGAGAAGGTATTGGTTTTATGTAAAATTTGACATAGTCGGTTTTCATCAAATCTCCACGTTTTGAGACCCCCTGAGCCAGAAAAAACGGTTTTTACCAAGGTGTCTGTCTGTCTGTAGTCTGTAGTCTGTCTGTCTGTCTGTCTGTCTGTCTGTCTGTCTGTCTGTCTGTAGCCACGATAACTTTCGAAAAAATGATCAGATTTGATTGAGCTTTGGCACACTTTTTTATGGCCGAAAAATAGAGAACGAGTTCGTTAACCAGCTATTTTGGATGAAAATTCAAAAAGTGAGCACATTTTGAAAATTTTTGAGACCACTTTTTTTGAAGATTTAAAAATTCTATGTATGGTTATTAGTAGTACGCAAAATGACGAACAAAATATTCTAATGACTTTTCGTGATAAAACAAAAATTACTGGAGTTATAGCAGTTTCAAAATTCCAAAAAACAAACGAAAATGTACATTTTAAGCCGAAAAACGCACGATATGAAAAAAAGTCAAGAGGAGAAAAACGTTGCTTTTTGAACACCCTATAATATTTTCATAACAACTTTTTGAATTTTTTGAAAAATAAAAAATTCAAATTTTGATCGCACAAAAAAATAATCAAAAATTCCATTTTGCTGTGAAACTATGCAAGATACGAGAAAAGATCATTCCACAAAAATTGTGCACCCAAAAAAGATCTACAAATTTCTTATCATTCACTTTTTGATATGACGCGTAGTTTTTGTTTTATTCGTAAAAAACAGCATTGAAAATAGAAAAATCAAATGCACAGAACCGAGCGTGGAACGCAAGGTTCAAATGATTTTCAAATCAAATATCGAGCGCGAAGCGCGAGTGTCTGGATGAGAATGTGTTCCTTAAGGTCGATAGAACCTTGAGTAAATGAAGTTCCTTTTCAGTCTAAAATAAAAACAAATTTAACAATCACTTAATATGTAGAGGTTTTGATAATTTTATAATATTTGCAAACAAACTTTTTCTTTTCATCGAAGTCGAACACGAAGTTCAAAAATCTAGAGCAACCGAGCGTAAAGCGCGATGTAGATACGCCCGAGCGCGTAGCGCGAGGTGCATACATAATCGAGCGCGAAGCGCGAGATCCAACAGTTGCGCGCCCTAGGCGCGCTCAAACTTGCGAGCGAAGCGAGCCCCGCGCGAAGCGCGCGATGAGAATGTGCCCGCGAAGCGGGCAGATTTTTTGTTTGTAAATTTACCTGCTCTGGTAGTAATTAAATTTTTTTGTTCTAAAAAATGCAACTTTTTGGAAATTGAAAAAAAGGTAAAAGAGGTGACAAATTTCCAAAATAGGTGACAAATTTCAAAATAGGTAAAAAAAGGTGAATAGGTGACAACCTGTGATGACTGGGAAAGTGAAGAAATAGTGGCATTAGTGAAATATTTATAAAAAAAATGGCAAAATAGTTGCACCGCTAAAAAAGGGGTCAAATAGGGTCAATAGGAAATTAAGAAATTACCTTTTCCTAAGTGAGTGTTGATACTCATGTATCGTGCAGTCCCAGTCAAACTCTTGTGTTCCCGGTATGGTATGTGCTTATTTGTTTCCAAGTCTATATACTCTTTGGCCAATCCAAAATCGATAATGTGAATAACTTTTTCTCGTTTCGTAGTGCTACGTCCTATTAGGAAGTTTTCTGGCTTGACATCCCGATAAATTAGATGCCGGCTGTGTACGTATTCTATCCTATGGAGCTGAAAAAAAAGAAACATTCTGCTTTTTAAACATTTCTTCGGATTATCTCATTTTTTTACGAATCTAATAAGGAACAATTATAAATTTGAAGCGCATAAAGATGAAAATTCAAAACTGAATAATTTCAAAAAACCAGGTTTCAAAATTAGACAATCTCCAAATGAAAAAAAAAATTAAACTCTTACAATTTCAAAATTAGACAATCCCCCAAAAAAAAAAAAATTAAAATCTTACAATTCCAAAATGGAAGCCATCGAACCAAGGTTATTCAAAATTAAAATATTCAAAATTGAACAATTTTACATTTCGGTCAATCAAACTTCGACAGATTGAAAAAAAAGTACTGACGATTGTTAAACTATTAAGACTTTCAATTTTAATTTGTACAAGATTAAGCGATTGAAATGGTCTCATATATAAATTTTCAAAATAAAATTATTCAATTTAAAACGTTTCTTTAAAGAGTTACGCACCTAATTTAAAACTGTCCAACTTATAAAGTATCAAACAGAAATTAATTAAATTTTGAGGCATGTTCAATTTAAAATCATTGATCTATGAAGAATTCTAATTGGAAATTGTATAATAGCTTTTAAATGTACAGTTGTTCAATTTCAAGTTCCCTCCGAATTAAGAATTTATCAATTTAAAAAAGATAATCTGCAATTATATTAACCAATAAATTTATTATTTTTAAATCTAAAAAATATTCTCATTTTAACATTTTTTTATATTGTTCCTTCCAATTTGAATACAAATTTATAAAAAAAATTATTTACCTCTCTTGGATTTCAAACTAAAATTGTACAATTGTTGAATTTAACTTTTGAATTGAATGTATAATTTTGAATGATATGCATTTGTACCGAAAAATATTGAATGATTAATTAAATATGAAATAATTAAATTTTTAACATCTCTTATTTATAATTATTGAATTCTCCTGGATTTTAAATTGAAATTATACAATTGTTGAATTTAATTTTTAAATTAAATTCAACAAATTTGAAAGAATTGAATTTCTTCCTTTCAATTTAAAAT
The DNA here is from genome assembly GCA_932195095.1 of Andricus curvator. Classification (NCBI taxonomy): domain Eukaryota; kingdom Metazoa; phylum Arthropoda; class Insecta; order Hymenoptera; family Cynipidae; genus Andricus; species Andricus curvator. The sequence continues at coordinate 92,069 of CAKNYM010045201.1, read as the reverse complement.
AAAATTTGATAATTTTTATAAAATTCTATTCAAAATTATTCAATTTCTTATGCAACTACTTTATTGTTCTAATTTAAAAGCTTTAATTTAATAGTGTTCCTTTCAATTTAAAATAAAATTTTATACTTTTGATAGATTCTATTCAAAATTATTCAATTTCTTATGCAACTACTTTATCATTTTAATTCAAACGCTTTCATTTAAAAGTGTTCCTTTCAATTAAAAATCAAATTTTATAATTTTGAAAGATTCTGTTGAAAATTATTCAATTTCTTATGCAACTACTTTTAAATTTTCCAACTTATAAAGTACCAAACTTATATTATTATTATTAAATTTTATCATCATCGATTTAAAATAATTTAACTATGAAGAACTTCAATTGGAAATTGCATAATAACTTTTAAATGTACACTTGTTCAATTTCAAGTGTTCCGAATTTGAAATTGTTCCAGTTAAAAATTTTAATCAACAATTATTTTAATCAATAAATTATTAATTTTCGAATCTAAAAAGTATTCTAATTTGAACACTTTTTTGAAAATGTTCATATCAATTTGAAAAAAATGTATAATTGTGAAGGATTCAATTCAATATATGATTAAATTTCATACCACGCTAGTTTTAAAGTGTCCAATCAATAAAGTATCAAAACAAAATGATTAAATTTTTAACAATTTTAATTTAAAATTATTTAAATCTCATGGATTTCGAATTGAATTCTACAATTGTTGAATTTAACTTTTAAATTAATGTAGAATTTTGAACAATTTCAATTTGTAGAGAAAAATATTGAATTTGCCAATATAAAAATTGTTTTAATTTAAACGCTTTCATTTAAAATTGTTCATTTCAATTTAAAAAAAAAATATAATTTTGGAAGATTCTATTCAAAATTATTCAACTTCTTACGCAACTAGTTAAAAATTTTTAGCATCATCAATTTAAAATTATTTAACAATGGAGGATTCCAATGGGAAATTGTATAATAACTTTTAATACAGATGCACAATTTAAAGTGATATCTGAATTTAAAATTTATCAATTTAAAAATTTTAATCTGCAATTATTTTAACCAATAAATTTTTCATTTTCAAATCTAAAAATTATTCTAATTTCAACACTTTTTTGAAATTGTTCTATCCAATTAAAAAAATTATAATTGTGGAGGATTCAATTCGAAATATTATTCAATTTCACACCCTGCTAGTTTTGAAGTGTCCAATTAATAAAGTATCAAACTGAAATGATAACCGTTGTGTGACATTTTTACTGGTTTCTTGAAAAATTTAGGATTTAATTGACCCAAATATTTAAATTGTGATGAAGAATTTTTGTATTGGCATTAGGGTCTTATGAACATATATTTAATTAAAAAATGTTTAACATCTTTAAATAAAAATTATTTAACTCTCATGGATTTCAAATTGAATGAACAATTTTGAACAATTTGAATTTTTACCAAACACTATAGAATTTGCCAATTTAAAAATTGTTCTAACTTAAAGGCTTTCTATTTAAAATTGTTCCTCTCAATTTAAACTATAAATGATTCCAATTGAAAATTGTAAAATAACTTTTTAATTCACAGCTGCTCAATTTTAAGCGCTTCGAATTTAAAATTGTTCTATTTAAAAATTTCAATCTGCAATTATTGGATTTTGATCCTTTTGAAATAAGAAATAATAATAAAAGTATTAAGATTTCATTTCTAATTCTACAACTTTGAGGGATTCAAATTTAAAGCCAAACAATTTGGAATATTTTAATCTAAAATTGTATTTAATTTATTATTAATTTTTAACTTTTAATACAAATTTGGAAGGTTTCAATCTAATATTATGCAACACTTTTAATTCAAAGTTCTTCTTTCCCCAACGCTGTTTAATAATTATTCGATGTTTCAAAGTTTAAAGTTAATTAAATTTTTAGTACATATTTTTAATTTAAAATTATTTAACTATAAAGTCTTTCAATTGAAAATTCTACAATAACTTTTATTATTTCAATCTAATATTATTCAACAGTTTTAATTTAAAGTTCTTCTTTTCCTAACGCTGTTAATTTAAAACTTTCATAATTTTTAATTGTAAAGTTTCAAAATTAAAAACTCTTCAATTTTAAAGTTGAATAAATAAAAATGCTTTAATTTGGATGAATTTGGAAATCAAAAGCCAAGTTTTCAATACTAAATCTTCCAAACTGAAGAAATTTGGAATGTAAACCATTCAAAGTTACAGACTTTTTAATTGTAAATCTTAAAACTTGCAAAATTTTTTATTCTAAATTGTCAAAATTAAAATCTCTTCAATGTTAAAGATTTATACATAATTTAAAGTTATACAATGTTGAAGAGATACAATTGATAACTCTTGAATTTGAAAAATATATTAATAAAAATTCTTAAATTTTAATGATTCTGTGAAACAAATGTCAAGTTTTCAATTTTAAATATTCCAAATTGAAGAAATTTCAAATGTAAATCATAAAAATTACAGAGTTTTTAATTGTAAAAACTTAAAACTCGTCAAATTTGTTATTGTAAATTATCCAAATAAAAACTCTTCAATTTTAAATATTTATAATTCAAAGTTCTACAATTTTGAAGACTTGCAATTGAAAACTCTTTTGATGATTTTCGAAGTGAAAAGTCAAATTTTCAATTCTAAATCTTCCAAATTGAAGAAATTTTGAATGTAAATCAAATCCAAATTACAGAATTTTTAGTTGTATGACTTAAAACTTGCAAAATTTTAAATTGTAAACTGTAAAAATAAAAAATTCTTCAATTTTAAGAATTTATAATTCAAAGTTCTACAATATTGAAGAGTTACAATTTAAAAGTCTTGAGTTTGAAAGAAAAGATGTATAAATAAAAATTCTGGAATTTTGATGATTCTGTAAAACAAAAGTAAAGTTTTCAACTCTAAATCTTCAAAATTGAAGAAACTTCGAATGAAAATCATAAAAATTACAGAATTTTCAATTGTAATACTTAAAACTTATAAAATTATTAATTGCGAATTGTCAAAATTAAAAACTCTTCAATTTTAAAGATTTATAAATTCAAAGTTCTACAATTTTGAAGAGTTACAATTGAAAACTCTTTTGATGATTTTGGAAGTAAAAAGTCAAGTTTTCAATTTTAAATCTTCTAAATTAAAGAAATTTCGAAGTAAGGCTTCAAAATTACAGCATTTTTAATTGTGAAATTGAAAACTTGCAAAAATTTTAATTGTAAAAATTAAAAACTTTTCAAGGAATCTGTATTATCATCAGAGAATAACAGGAATTTTTAACGTCTTTTCAGACTAGATGGAGCTATGAATTAAAATTTATCTCAATTAATTTTTTTCTGAAAAAAGATCTTCTCCTTTCGCTCCGCTGGGGATCGAACCACAGAACTTCCGATTGCCGGTCGGGTGCTTTCCCATTAAGCTCCTAGAGAGATCGAGAGAAGAAACTTTTTTCAGAAAATACATGCATTATTTTGCCAGATGGTACAAATAAAAAATTTCAAGGAGAAGCGCAAGGAGAAGATCTTTCTTCAGAAAAAAATTGATTAAAATAAATTCTAATTCATAGCTTCATCTAGTCTGAAAAGACGTTAACATTTCTGTTGTATTCTCTGATGATAATACAAATTCCTTGAAAAATTGAATTGGTACCATCTGGCAAAATAAAGCATGTATTTTCTGCAAGTTTCTTATCTCGATCTTTCTAGTAGCTTAATGGGAAAGTACCCGGCCGCGATCGGAAGTTCTGTAGTTCGATTCCCAGCGGAGCGAAAGGAGAACTTTTTTCAGAAAAAAAATAAATTAAAATAAATTAAAAACTCTTCAATTTTAAAGATTTATAACTCAAAAATCTACTATTTTAAAGAGTTACAATAAAAAATTCTTGAATTTGAAAGATGTATAAATAAAAATTCTTGAATTTTGTTGATTTTGGAAATCAAAAGTCAAGTTTTTAAATCTAAATCTTCTAAATTGAAGAAATTTCAAATGTAAGGCTTCAAAATTACAGCATTTTTAATTGTAAAGTTGAAAACTTGCAAAAATTTTAATTGTAAATTGAAAAAATTAAAAACTTCAATTTCAAAGATTTATAACTCAAAAATCTACAATTTTAAAGAGTTACAATTAAAAAGTCTTGAATTTGAAAGATGTATAAATACAAATTCTTGAATTTTGTTGATTTTGGAAATCAAAAGTCAAGTTTTTGAATCTAAATCTTCTAAATTGAAGAAATTTCAAATGTAAGGCTTCAAAATTACAGAATTTTTAATTGTAAAGTTGAATAATTGCAAAAAATTTAATTGTAAATTGTCAAAATTAAAAACTTCAATTTCAAAGATTTATAATTCAAAATTTTACAATTTTGAAACTTACAATCGAAAACTCTTGAATTGAAAAGATGTATGGATAAAAATTCTTGAATTTTGATGATTTTGGAAATCAAAAGTCAAGTTTTCAATTTTAAATCTTCTAAATTAAAGAAATTTCGAATGTAAGGCTTCAAAATTACAGCATTTTTAATTGTAAAACTTAAAACTTGCAAAATTGTTAATTGTAAATTGTCAAAATTAAAAACTCTTCAACAGTAAATATTGAGAACTTAAAGTTCTGCAATTTTGAACATCTAAAATTCAAAATTCTTCTTCCATTTCAAAGTTGTATAAATACAACTTTTTTAATTGTGATGATTTTGAAGATCCAATGATTTCTAAATCAAATCAAAATTACAGAATTATCAATTGTAAGACTTACAAATTGTATAATTTTTAATTGCAAATTTTCGAAATTAAAAACTCTTCAATTTTGAAGATTTGCAGTTCAAAGTCCTAGAATTTTGAAGAGCTACAATTGAGAATTCTCGAATTTTGAAAATATGGTATTGCAAATTATTCAATTTTCAAGATTTATATTTCAAAGGTGCGTAATTTTGAATATTTTTTTGGAATAGTTCAATTCTGAAGATTTACAATTGAAAATTTTTCAATTTTAATGACTTGCAATTTAAAATTCTTCAATTTCGAATATTTGCAATTGAAGACTCTTGAATTTTTAATGTGTATAATAAAAAATGATGCAACTTTAAATAACTTTTTTGGAATAGTTCAATTTTTAAGATTAAGAATGGAAATTTGATCAATTTTATAGATTTGCCATTGAAAATTCATTCAAAAATTCATTAATGTTGGTTATCTAGTTCTGTACTGACCCTTCAAAATTATACAATTTTCAGAAATTAAAATTTCAAACAAAACAATTTTCTATCTATTTTAGGCATTGCTTATTCGTGCCTATTCGTATTTTAATTAAAAAGTATCGGATTTAAAATTCTTCCAAAAGTAAAACAGTGACTCGCCTACATTTTCAAACTCTGAATATTCCAAAATAAATAATTCAAAATTGAGAGACTTCAAAATGAAACGCTACAATCGGTTTTAAAAATAAGAACTAGAATTCTTATTATATTTTTAAACGCCAAAATCAAAAATCGGTACAATTTATTTAATTTTTCTGAACCTTGTTCTTTTTGTAATGATTTGATTTTTGGTAAAACTTACGAGTTGTGTGGCGATGCTGAGAACAGTTTTAAGGGTGAATCTTCTTCCACAGAGGTCAAAAAGATCTTCCAAGCTGGGGCCGAGGAGTTCCATTACCAACGCGTTGAATTTCCCACACGGACCGAAATAATAAACCTCCGGGACTCCTTCTATATGCGCGTTATAAACTGTATGAATATAAAGGCAAACAGATATTTATCCCAGTTTCCAAAAATCATGCTTTGGTGCACAGGGATAATTACTTACAGCTTGTGCTTCAAGTTCAGATTTCATAAAAGCTTCAAATCTCAATAAATTAGACAAATTCTCAAAATTAAGGGATCCGTTTAAACTTGCACCCCCACTCTCAATATTTCAAATTTTTTTAGAGTTCTGAAATCCCTTTCAATAGTTTTAGAGTTCTCGATAACTTCAAAAAAAGTTCTGGCGTTTAGGTAGTCACAAGCAATTTTTAAAAAGTGAAATTTTTTTATAGAGTTTTGAGTAGATTAATTTTCGAAAAAAAATATTCATCCCCTCACTTTTCATAAATTTGATTTTTTTCATAAGAACTTAGTTCCGAACGAGTTCTCTAGTTCTCCGCAAAAGTAAATTTCAAAAAATAAAAAAAAAGATGATAGAAAATTTTTCAAATTCCAAAATTAAAAAAAAAAGTTATTTTCCAAAGTTGCACGAGTTTTGATAATAGTTCTGACCCCCCCCCCCCTCCCAACAATTCCATTAAAAACTCTTGTACCACTTTTTGATCAATTCAAAATCCAAAAAGCTACAGCAGTTTGAAGAGACCCACAAATTTTGAATTTGAAAATTTTAAGAGTTCCAGGAGTTCTGATCAGAGTTCTGTTTCACTCCGGAAGAGTTCTATAGAATACACAAAAATTTTTGAATTTTACAATGATCAAAGTTATGCCCACCGCAAGAGTTCTATAAACAAACTCTCAGTTTGAAGAGGCACAAAAATTTGGACCTCGACGAAAAGTGGTATAGGAGTTTTTGATAGAACTCTTTCCGGGGACAGAACTCTAATCAGAACTCCTGGAACTTTTCAGCTGTTCAAATTCAAAATTTTTGGATCTCTTCAAACTGCCACAACTTTTTGGATTATGAATTGATCGAAAAGTGGTATAAGAGTTTTTTTATAGAACTCTTCCAGGAGAACAGAACTCTAATCAGAACTCCTGGAACTTTTCAGCTGTTCAAATTCAAAATTTTTGGATCTCTTCAAACTCCCACAACTTTTTGGATTATGAATTGATCGAAAAGTGGTATAAGAGTGTTTTTATGGAACTCTTCTAGGGGAACATAAGTCTAATCAGAACTCCTGGAACTTTTAAATTATTCAAATTAAAAAATTTTGGATCTCTTCAAACTGATATAGCTTTTTGGGGTTTGAATTGATCGAAAAGTGGTATAAGAGTTTTTTTTTATAGAACTCTTCCAGGGGAACAGAACTCTAATCAGAACTCCTGGAACTTTCAAGCTGTTCCAATTCAAAATTGTTGGATCTCTTCAAACTGCCACAACTTTTTGGATTTTGAATTTATCGTAAAGTGATATAATTTTTTATACAACTCTTCCGGGGGAACAGAACTCTAATCAGAACTCCTGAAACTTTTTACAACAACTTTTTTTTTAATTGTGGAATTTCTAATATGTCCTAACCTATGTTTTTGATTTTTTTGAAATTATCTTTGGGTAGAACTTAGCCTCCATTATCAAAAATGTATTTTTGCTCACTTAAAAGCCAGAAATATTTCTAAAAGTTAGGAACTCTAGAACTATCCAAAAAGATGTCAAGAACTCTAAAAAAAATATGAAATTTTGAAAGTGGGGGTGCAGGTTCAAACGCAAAATTATGGGGACAAAATACTTTTCAAAATCAAGCTTTTAAATAAGATATCAAATAATAGATTCGACTAAACACTTTCTACAAATTAAGTTTACAACAGACTAAAAATGAAAAATCAAAAATAGGGAACGTACACATCAAATATTGGTAATAAATTTTTTATTATTTCTTTGAAAATATTTTCAACTTACCATGTGCACCTAATACTTTGTAAAACCTATATTCTAAGTGGAGCTGTGGCGCCTTCGCTTTCATTGGTTCCTTAAAAAGAAAAAAGAAAATACTTTTTGAAAAAGAAGAAATAAATCATTCTCAGAAATTCCAGGGCAAAATGAGCTCAAAAAAGGGAAAATAAAGTAATTTTGTAACGAAAAACGGAGAAAATAGGGGAAAGATTAAACATTTGCAAAGACAGTACTTTCTGATGTTGAAATTAAATTATTAAACAATAATCAGAAATAAAAAATAAATTGTTGAGCAATATTAAGAGAAACTCTTTTTTGTAAGCGCTCAGCGCCTACTTTGACTAATTTTTAACTTTTTATATTTGTTCACCTAGGGAAATCTTTTTCAATTTTCAAATTCAAAAAACAAGGACCCCTTAAAAAGTTCAAAATGCAAATTTATTATAATTTGATTTTAAAAAATTATCCAAAATAAGATAAAAATTATATATTTTATATTTATTAACGAATTTCGACTATTAAATGCTGAAAAATACATTTTTTGCAACTTTTTACATATACAATAAATCAATTAGAAGGTGTTAACCTTATAATACTCCTTTATAAGATTACTATATATTTTTTAACTGTTCCAATTTTATATATATTTTTTTTATTTTGTAATTTATTAATGTATAAATAATTTATTTAAGTTCTTCAATATTATAGAGATCCATTTTCAGGGAATCCCAGTTTCAAAATTCCTTGACTTTTCCCTGAACAATTTCTCATTTTCCCTGAACGTTCCAATTTTTTTAAATCATAAAAACCACCTTAGCATAGGAGATCAATAATTTTAATGTGAAAAATTGCTTGTTTCCAACAATGGAAGAGTTACATTCTTAGTTCAAAAAAATAGTTTTCGATCAAGAAAAAAAACGAATTTTTAACAAACTAGTTAAATTTTCAAAAAAAAAAAATGAATCAACACAATCAAAAACAGTTACATTAAACCAAAAAATAAGAATCTTGGACAAATTAGTTGAAATTAGTTGAAAATCCAAAAAATACTAATTTTCAAACCAAAAAGAGGAATTTTTATAAAAAAACGTTTAATTTTCAACCCAAAAAAAGACGCGCTTTCAACAAAATAAATAAATTTTCAACAAAAAATATAAATGTTCAAGCACAAATGGAATAGATACATTTTAAGTTAAAAAAATTAATCTTCAACTAAAAAAAACGAATTGTCAACTAAAGAAATTAATTTTCAACCAAATAGTTGAATTTTCAATCCAAAAGATTAATTTTCTACAAAAAAGACCAATTTTCAACAACATGGATGAATGTTCGACTAAAGAGATGAATTTTCAACCACAAATAGAATAGTTAAATTTTCCGTTAGAAAAATAAATTTTCAAAGAAGAAATTATTTTTCAACAAAATACTTAAGTTTCAAGCCAAGAAATAAATTTTTAAACAAAAAGATCAAGTCTCAACTAATGAGATTACTTTTCTACCAAAAAAGACGAAATTAAAATAAAATAAAATAAATTTTCAACCAAAAAGATGAATTTTCAACAAAGAAGATTAAATTTCTATAAAAGAGATCAATTGTCCACAAAAAATGGAATAGTTAAATTTTCAGTTGAAAAAAATTATTTTCTACCAGAGAAATGAATTTTCCACCAAAGAGATAAACTTTCAACTAAGAAGATTAATTTTCTACAAAAAAAGACTAATTTTTAATAAAATACATGAATTTCAAAAAGAAAATGTTCAATCTAATACTTAGATTTAAAAAAATAATAATAAATTTTTAACCAAAAAGATACATTATTCACCTGAAGATTAATATTTTTCCACAAAAGATGAATTTTCAACAAAATGCAAAAAATTTTAACTCGATAGTTGAATTTTCAACTGAAGAAGATTAGTTAAATTTCCAGAATAAAAATTAATCTTCAACCCAAAAAAATGAGTTTTTAACCAATTAATTGAATTTTCAATCGAAAAGATTAATTTTCGACAACAAAATATCAATTTTCAACAAAATACAGGAATTTTCAACTAAAAGACTAAATTTTTAACTCAAAATAGAATAGTTAAATTTTCCGTTCAAAAAATTCTAACAGAAAAAAAAACGAATTTTCAACTAAATAATTGAAGTTTTTAAGCAAAGAAATGAATTTTTAATCAAAATGAAGTTTTAACAAATGGGATAACTTTTCTACCAAAAAAGACAAATTTTAAATAAAATAGTTGAATTTTTAATTAAAATAGATTTTCAACGAAATAATTTAATTTTTAACCAAACAGATGAATGTCCAATCAAGAAGATTAAATTTCTATTTAAAAAATGAATTTTTCACAAAAAATAGAATAGTAAAATTTTCAGTTAAAAAAAATTAATTTTTAATTTTAAAAACTGATTTTCTACCAGCGAAATGTGTTTTAAAACAAAGAGATAAATTTTCAATCAGGAAGATTAATTTTCTACAAAAAAAAGATTAATTTTTAACAGAAATCATGAATTTTTAACCAAATATTTGTTTTGAAAGGAATTTTCAATCTAACAGTTAAATTTTTAACCACAGAAATTACTTTTCTACCAAAAAAGACAAATTTTAAATAAAATAGTTGAATTTGTAATTAAAATAGATTTTCAAAGAAATAATTTAATTTTTAACCAAACAGATGAATGTCCAATCAAGAAGATTAAATTTCTATTTAAAAAAAGAATTTTTCACAAAAAATAGAATAGTACAATTTTCAGTTAAAAAAAATTAATTTTTAATTTTAAAAAGTGATTTTCTACCAACGAAATGAGTTTTAAAGCAAAGAGATAAATTTTCAATCAGAAAGATTAATTTTCTACAAAAAAAAAAAAGATTAATTTTTAACAGAAATCATGAATTTTTAACCAAAAAGATGAATTATTCATCAAGAAGATTAATATTCTTCCACAAAAGGCGAATTTTCAAGCAAATTCAACCAAATAGTTCAATTTTCAACTGAAGAATATAAATTATTAAAAAACAGAATATTTAAATTTTCAGTAAAAAAAAATGCAAAAAAAATTAATTTGCAACAAAATAGTTAAATGTTGAACAAAACAAAAAGGTTTTCTAAAATAAAAAGGGTTAACTAAAATGACGAATACTCAAACAAAAAAATGAACCTTTAAGAAAGTAGTTCCACTTTCAACTATATATTCATCAAAACAGTTGGATTTTTAACGAAAAAGAATTAAGTTTTAACAAAATTGTTGAATTTTCAACAAAATAATAAATTCAACTTCCGGATAACAAAAATTCCCTGACTCTGTCAGGTTTTCCCTGACATTCCATGAATTTCCTGACCATATTAAATTCCCTGAAATAGTTGCAAATTTGAGAATTCTATAAAAATGTGAGAGTCGAAAAAGGGTTTGCGACAATAAATTATATTTTAATTTTATTAAAGTGTAAAATAGTAATAGATGATTAAAGTCACTCACCATTTTAATTGCTACATGCTCGTTATTGTAAAGGTTTTTTCCTGTAACAGAATAAAAAGAAACAAAATTAGTGAACAGTATCAAGTGAGGTGATAAGAGATAAAATGTATTATTATTCGAATCGCCAACGGATTACAAATTACACACAAGAGGATAAATGCATGTCTCTCTAAACTGTTATTAAATTCGATCGTAAATAACATAAATTGTCCCTGTTGTCGCTATAATTAGAGTTACCAGGTCTATAGCCAATTATCACATTAGATGTAATTTTCAAACAAAAACGAAACATCTAATTAACATCCATTAACTTTGTATATCAAAATTTCTAAATAAATAATTTTACTTTATCATAAAATTTATTTCTAAATCTTTCTAAACATGATTGATAGAAGAGAAAATTTAAATTGTAAATGATTGTTCAAAATGGGAAATAATTCAGTTCTTAACATTTCGCTACCACACTATAATTTGGAACTTTTTTATATTTTTAAAGGGATAAGAAAAATTATATTATGGGCAAAACTTATTTTGAAGAATTCGACAAAAAAATTAGAAGCTTTTTAATAATTATGAAAAATTTGAGGAGATTAAATTTTTGTCAAGACTTCTGGGAAAATTTAAAATGGTTTAGATTCTATTTGAAAAAATTATTTTAAGTTTTAAAGATTTCAAAATGTGCGGAAAAAGAATATGGTAGACTTTGAAACAATTTTTTTAATTTTTCAGGATTTAAAATTTTTATAGGTAAACTGAATTTTGCAAGGTGAATGAAAAAAAGATTCTTAAGATTCATGGGAAGATTTTAAATGATTGTTTTGTAATGAATTCTGAGAGAAAATTGTAAAAGATTAGAAAACATTTTTAATTATTTCCTAAAATTTTTAAAAAGAATGTAAAAGATTTTAAAGCAAAATTTTGCAATTTTACCATATTATATAATTTAGAAAAAATTTGAGTAAGTTTGAGAGATATTCAGAAGTCTTGAAACAACTCAAAAATAATTAAAACTTGTAAAGATTTTTTAAGAATTTTGTAAGGTTTCAACGAAAATGAAAAAAAAATTTTAGGTTCCCAGGAAAAATTAAAATAATTTTTTATTTCGAAAAATTAATTTCAAGAGATTATTTAAAAAGATTTAAACAATTGTCAAAAAAGAATCTGAAACATTTTAAGGCATTTTTTTTCATTTTGCAGAATTAAAAAAAGACAGGAAAAATTTGAACAATTTTTAAAGATTAGAAGGTTTGGAAGGTCTGAAAAGATTAAAAAAAGAATTATCTTAATATTCATGTGAAAACTTTAAATGATTTTTTATTTTGAAAAATGTACTTTAAGAGAAAATTAAAAAAGGTTTTTGAACATATCAAACGATTTCCTAAAATTTCGAAAAAGAGTGTAGAAGATTTTAAAGCAAAATGTTTCAATTTGGTAAGATTAAAAAATATAAAAAAATCGATTAAGAAATATTAAGTAGAATTGAAGAGATTCAAAAAGAATTTTAAACTTTAAAAGATTTTTAGGAATGTAGATTTTTAAAGATTTCAAAAATAAACTTTATAAGCTTTAAAAGACTTTCGAAATGTTTCAAGAGAATAAATAAATTCTTTTTAAATTCCTGGAAAAATTTAGAAGATTATATTGCAATTTTTTACATCTTGAACGATTTTTAAAAATGTTAAGAAAAATTCGAGTCAGTTAAAAATATTATTAGGAATTTAAGACGTTTTAAATAGATTAGAAATATATAAAAACCAGGAAACATTTCCGAAAATTTATCAAATATTTCTTGATTTCTTTCAAACTTCTAAAAGTCCTAAACATCTTTTAAAAAAGACTCAAATTTTTCATAATATTTTGTAAAATCCTATAAAATAACAAAATTTCTTAAAAATCTTCTAGATTCTTTTTTGACATATCTGAAATATTCAAAAATCTTCAATGTTCTCAAGAATCTTATAAAAATTATATTTACATACATTTGTTGAAAATTCGTCTTTTTTGTTTCAAAACTCAACAATTTGATTGCAATTTTTTTCTTTCTTGACTAACACATTTTTTTCGGTTAAAAATTCAACTATTTTGTTGAAAATTCATCTGTTTGGTCTAAGAAATTTCACCTTTTTTGGTTAAAAATGCAACTTTCTTGTTAAAAATTAATCTGTTTCGATTGAAAATTAACTTTTTTGTTGAAAATTCGTATTTTTGGCTCAAAAATTCAACAATTGGTAGAAAATGTCACCTATTTGGTATCAAATTTATATATTATTATTCCCATTTTGTTTATTCAAACAACACGTTCTTTTGTTATAAATTCGTCTTTTTGATAGAAAATCAATATTTTTGTTAAAAATGCAACTATTTGGTTGAAAATTGATCTTTTTCAGTTGAGAATTCAAGTAATTGGTTGAAAATTCGTTTTTGTTGGTTAAATCTGTTTTTTATGTCAAACTAAAATCTTTTTTTGTTGAAATATCAACTATTAAATTTTTTGTTGAGAATCCATATTTTTAAGTTGAAAATTCAACTCCTTGGTTAAAACTTTTTTCAAAGTTAATTTTTTTGATTGAAGTTTCATAATTTTAGTTGAAAATTCCTTTTCTTTTTGGCTAAAAATTATTTTTCTTGACTGAAAATTTAACCATTTTGTTGGAAACTCAACTGATTGGTTGAAAATTAACTTTTTTTTGAAAATTCATATTCTCCGAAATTTAACAATTTGGTACAAAATTCATCTATTTGGTTAAAAATTCGTCTTTTTTGGTAAAAAAAATAATTTTTTAAATTAAAAATGTAACTGTTTAGTTTAAAAATAATCTATTTTGGTTGAGGATTCAACTGTTTTGTCTAAAATTCGTTTTTTGTTACATCTAACTGTTTTTATTTTTAAGTGAATTTTTTTTTTTAAATATTAAATATTAGATTTTTCGTTTAAAATTCATCTTTTTAGGTTGAAAATTCATCTCCTTGGTTGAAACTTGAACTACTTTTTTAAAAGTGAATTTTTTTGGTCGAAGATTTATAATTTTAGTTGAAAAATCTTTTTTTTTGTATTAAAAATTAATTTTTTGAACTGAAAATTTAACTATCTTGTTGAAAATACGTTTTTTAAAATTGAAAATTAATTTTCTTTAATGAAAATTTAATTATTTAACTACTCCACTTTTGGTTTAAAAAAATTTTTTAATTAAAAAATTCAACTATTTAGTTAGAAATTATGGAAACGATAGAAAGATAAACTAAAAATTAAACATTCGTCTTTTTTAGTGAAAAAATTATCTTTTTAGTTGAAAATTAATCTATTTTGGTTGAGGATTCAACTATTTTGTTGAAAAATCGTCTTTTTGGTTGAATTCAACTGGTTTTGATTGAAAATTTTAATTTGATTGAAAATTCAACTGTCTGGTTGTAAATATATTTCTTTGATGAAAATTCATATTTTGGTGTGGAAAATTCAATTGTTTTGCAGTAAATTCATTTCTTAGCTAGAAAATTCAACACTTTCGTAGAAATATAAACTTTTTGGTTGAAAATTACCTTTTTTGTTGAAAATTTAATTACATTGTAGAAAATTCTTCTCTTTGGTTCGAAAATTCATCTCGTTCGGTAAAAATTTAATCTTTTTTGATAAGCAACTGCTTGGTTGCCGTCTTTTTTGGTAGAGTAGAGTAGTTTAACCAAGTAATTGAAATTTCAACAAAAAATATGAATTCTCAACGAAAAATGTTGATATTTCAACCAAAAGAGATTTTGTAAATCAAAAGGATATAATTTCAACCAAGATTTTAATTTTTTTTTAAATTGAATTTAACCAAAAAAGAAGAATTTTCAATACAAAAGTTGAATCCTGAACCAAAACAGATTAATTTTTATCCAAAAGTTGCATTTTTAACAAAAAAAGATTATAACCTATCCAAATAGTTGAATTTTCAACCCAAATACACGATTGTCCAAGAAAAGAGTTTAAATTTTCGGCAAAATAATAAAAATTTTAATCAAACTAGGTCAATTCTGAACCAAAAATATAATAGTAGACTTTTCAACCAAGAAGAATTAACTTTTAACAAAAAATGTTTGGATTTTCTTATTGGGTCCCATGATTTAAGTTCGCATTTAAGCCACAAACGAGAAAAAAGGTAAGTTTTTTGAAAATGGGGAGGAAAAGAGGAATTCTTTAAAAAAAGAGGGAAAAGGGAAGTCGGAGAAAGAGTAAAAAGTCTGCAATAAGATATTAAAAAACTGAAATCTCTCCTGGTTCGAGCATCAATCACAATCACACTCATGAATATTTCATGTGACGAGATTAATTTGCGTTCGAGACATGTTTTCGAATTGATTAGATTCAATTGATTTAATCACAAATTGAAATACACAGTGTACAAAAATTTGATTGATAGAAGAATTTGACGAAAACCTAGCAACTAATGTTAATTCGTAAAAAGCTTTGTATTTGACCTCGCAATCAAAGGAGAAAAATTGAATGTAGACTGTCTGCGTCAGCAAAATCAATTTCCCCTGATTCATTTATCGCGACGAGGTGGTGACAATGAACGAGGTCACAGGAACTTGGCTGAAATGTGTGTAATGTTGGGGATGAAAAAATAATAATAATGATAAAATAAACCGGCCAGACATAAAGCAATTTTCCAACATCACTTACAACATTCTGATTCTAACGGCCTCGAGTGTTGCATTATGAATATGTATCAATAATGCCGATGAATCACTGCAGATTGACTGTGAAAACATCCGCACAATGGAAGAACATTCTCTTCGTTGTGAACAATTTATACACATATACGAACCACTATAGCATTCTACAGACTGATAAGGCTGAAGCAGACTGTAAATTATTCATTTAGCTGGGGCAATTTTACATACTTTCACTTCTAATTTTAGAATTAATTCAAAAAACGATTGACTTACGTTGAATTTTCAATTCTAATCAAATTACATTTTTGGATGTTACGGTTTTGACCGGATAAAATGTATTAAATAATTTGATGTTAATTGTTTTGGCCACTGGTCTAAAATCAATATTTTTTATTTTTATTTCTAAATTCTGAAAAAATTGCTCTCAAGCTCCGCTGGGATCCGAACCCAGATCTTTCAGATTGCCGGTCTGATGCTCTTACCCACTAAGCTACGGAGAGACGAGATTAATTTCTTCACAATCCTTACAAGTTGAATTCCGACGTAATTCCTTATACTTGTAAGGTTAATTTTTCAAACATTCGAATGTTTTATATTTTTTTATGTTATGGTTTTCACCAGGTTAAATGTATTGAATAATTTGATGTCAATTGTTTTTTTTCCATTGGTCTAAAATCCATATTTTTTTAATACTGATTTTTATTTCTGAATTGTGAAAAAATTGCTCTCAAGGTTCGCTGGGTACCGAACCCAGGTCTTTCAGATTGCCGGTTCTACTGCTCTTTTTTTCACAATTTTCACAATATTCACATTTTTCACAATTTAGACATAAAAATCAATATTAAAAAAATATTGATTTTAGACCACTGGACAAAAGCAATTAACATAATATTATATAATCAAATTATTAAATAAAATAGTAATGATAGAATTATATTTTCCATGGCACAGACTTCACAGCCCAAAATGTTCTTAAAATAGGGGAAAAATGGTGATTTTTAAAGAAAATAGCGGACAACATTCATATTAAATTCAATATATAACACTTAAAATTACAAGTAGAAATATATTGCCTTTTCAACAAAATAGTTGAATTTAAATAAAAAAGATGCATTTTCTAACAAAAGAGTTGAGTTTTCAAGTTAAAAAGTCGTAAGATAAGAATTTTTAAAAAAAAGCTAATTTCCAATCAAGAAAGATGAATTTTTAACCAAATAGTTGAACTTTCAAGCAAAAGAGACGAATAAAAAAACATTTGAATTTTTAAGCAAAAAAACGAATTTTCGACAACACAGTTGATTCTTTGTGCAATATTTGAAATCTTTGTGAAATAACACAAGTCTTTGTGAAATCTTTGGAAATCTTTGCGTAATATTTGAAATATTTGATGATATTTGTGAAATAATTAAAATCTTTGGTGAATCATTTAAGTCTTTCTGAAATCTTTTTAATCTATCCGAGATCTTTGCGCAATATTTGTGGAATTTTTTTACACTTTAGGAAATAATTCTAATTTGTGAACTTTCTGAAATCTTTGGAAATCTTTGTGAAATCATTTCGAAACATTTTTGAAATATTTAGTAATATTTGTGAAATTATTAAAATCTTTGTGAAATCTTTGGGATATCATTGAAATCTTTGTGATATCTTTTAAATCAACCTGAAATCTTTGTGAAATTATTGAAAACTTTGTGAAATTATCAAAATCTTTGTAAAATCTTTCTGATATTTTTAGAAATCTTTGCGAAATATTTTTAATATTTTTGGTAATATTTGTGAAAATCTGAAATCTTTGAAATCTTTGTGAAATCATTGAAATCTTTTAAATCAACCTGAAATCTTTGTAAAATCTTTTTGATATCTTTAGAAATCTTTGCGAAATATTTTTAATATTTTTGAAATATTTGGTAATATTTGTGAAATTATTGAAATCTTTGGGAAATCATTAAAGTCTTTGTGAAAATCGGAAATCTTTGTAAAATCATTTAAATCTTTGTGAAATCTTTGTAAAATCTTTAGAAATCTTTGCGACATTTTTTTAATATTTTTGAAATATTTGGTAATATTTGTGAAATTAATGAAATCTTTGTGAAACATTTGGAAAATCATTTCAATCTGTTTGATATCTTTAGAAATCTTTGCGAAATATTTTTAATATATTTGAAATATTTTTGAAATATTTGATATTTGTGAAATTATTGAAATCTTTGCGAAATCTTTGGGAAATCATTGAAATCTTTTAAATCAACCTGAAATCGTTGAAATCTTTGTGAAATTATCGAAATCTTTGTGAAATTTTTCTGATATCTTTAGAAATCTTTGCGAAATATTTTTAATATTTTTGAAATATTTGGTAATATTTGCGAATATATTGAAATCTTTACAAAATTATTTAAATCTTTGGAAAATAATTGAAATCTTTAGAAATCTTTGCGAAATATTTTTAATGTTTTTGAAATATTTGGTAATATTTGTGAAATTATTGAAATCATTAAAATTTGTGAAATCTTTTAAATTTATCTGAAATCTTTAAAGTCAACCTGAAACCTTTGTGAAATCTTTGTAAAATCTTTGAAATCTTTGTAAAAACTTTCTGATATCTTTAGAAATTTCTGCGAAATATTTTTGAATTTTTTTTATAATGTATGTGAAATTATTGAAATCTTTGGAAAATAATTGAAATCTTTGGGAAATTATTGAAATCTTGGTGAATCTGAAATCTTTGAAATCTTTGTGAAATCATTGAAATCTTTGTGAAATCATTGAAATCTTTGTGAAATCTTTTATATCAACCTGAAATCTTTGTAAAACCTTTTTGATATCTTTAGAAAGCTTTGTGAAATATTTTTAATATTTTTGAAATATTTGGTAATATTTGTGAAATTTCTGAAATGTTTGGGAAATCATAAAAATCTTATAAATTTATCTGAAATCTTTGAACTCTTTGTGAAATCTTTGAAATCTTTGTAAAAACTTTCTGCTATCTTTAGAAATTTTTGCGAAATATTTGTAATATTTTTTAAATATTTGGTAATATTTGTGAAATTAATGAAATCTTTGTGAAATATTTGGAAAATCATTCAAATCTTTGTGAAATCTTTGGAAAATAATTGAAATCTTCGGGAAATTATTGAAATATTTGTGAATCTGAAATCTTTGAAATCTTTGGGAAATTTTTCGAATATCATTGAAATCATTGGAAATTCTTTAAAAATCTTTGCGAAGTATTTGAAATATTCGGTAATATTTGTGAAATTATTGAAATCTTTGGGAAATCATTAAAATCTTTGTGAAACCTTTTTAATTTATCTTAAATCTTTGTGAAATCATTTAAATCTTTGTGAAATCTTTTAAGTCAACCTGAAATCTTTAAAATCTTTATGAAATCATTAAAATCTTCGTGAAATCTTTGGGAAATAATTGAAATCTTGGAAAATCTTTGCAAAATATTTTTAATATTTTAGAAATATTTGGTATTTCTTATTATTTGTCATTTATTGTTTATGTATTATTTATGTATAATTTGTACATAGTATAATATTATTATACTATGTACAAATTGTGTTATTTAATATTATAAGTCTATGCCTCTCCCCCACCTTGGAAAAAAGGCTCCGCCGCTTCTGGAACAATGGCTGATTTTGGCGCAACAGTTCCCTTTAGTGTTTTTTTCAAAGTCCGCTGATGCTCATAGATAGGTCATAATTATTTTGCTTTGTTTATTTGCTATTGTGAATGATTTAAGGGCATGTGACACAGTCAAATACCTACATTACCGACCTCACTTTTTCAATTTTCCGAATTTTTTTTTTATCTAAGAACTTTTTTTTTTAATAAAATATCGGGCTGAAACTTTGGAAAATGTTATGAGAAGACAATAAACTACATTTACGTACTTTATTCGAGGAGGAATTTCGCAAAAAATTATTATCGAAGAAATTAAAAGTGGGTGCATTTTTTGAACCTAAATACTTTTTTTATAAGCAAAATATCGGCTTCAAACTTACAGAAATGCAAGAGCCGACAGTAAAGTACGTTTATGTACATCATTTGAGTATAAAAGATGCAAAAAGAAAAATTCCAACTAAATGTCAACAACGGTTGCCAGTACGGTCGGTATTCGCTGTGCGCACGAAAATGCGAAGTCTGGCGGCCACTAAACGAAGCCAATAACGATTTCAATACTTACATAATTCAACATTGAAACAACATATTTCACTCAACTTTTATGCTGGACACAACTTTAAAAAAATATTATTGTAAGAACACCGCATCATCAATCTTTGACAGCGTAGACCCCATATTTCAGATGTAGATGAGCCAGCTGATAGAGCCTCGATTAGTGGCCGCCAGACTTCGCATTTTCGTACCCATTTTAGTTGGAATTTTTCTTTTTGCATCTTTTATACTCAAATGATGTACATAAACGTACTTTACTGTCGGCTCTTGCATTTCTCAAAGTTTGAAGCCGATATTTTACTTATCAAAAAAGTATTTAGTTTCAAAAAATCCACCCAGTTTTAATTTCTTCGAAAATAATTTTTTGCGAAGTTCCTCCTCGAATAAAGCACGTAAACGTAGTTTATTGTCTTCTCATACATTTTCCAAAGTTTCAGCCCGATATTTTATTTACAAAAAAAGTTCTTAGATTAAAAAAAAAAATCGGAAAATTGAAAAAGTGAGGTCGGTAATGTAGGTATTTGACTGTGTCACATGCCCTTAATTCATAGAAACAAAATTAATTTTAAAAGTGAGGTTAAGTACACATACAATTTAGCATGTCCGCCATCTTGGGACGTAACTTACTGGGTTTTCGACGTATATTACGTAGAAAACGTATTATACGTCAAAAAGCTACAGAGTTAAGCGTACCTGACTAACCCTGGTCTTAGGAGACGGGCAGCCGGAAGCCACAAACAAGAAGAAGATCTGAAGACCGACATCAAGTGGTGTTTAGTGCACCGAAGCTAAGATTTGACCGAAGTTTGTTTCTCTTGAATAAGTTTATATTAAAGTTCAAAGTTTTGACTGCATCCGATCCAAGTCTGTACTTCGAAATAGTTTATATGTAAGGTATGTGCTAATTATTTCTGCAAGCGTCGTGGAGAAATGTTGTGTCACCCGGGGCATTTTTGAAGTTGCAAATTCGAAAAAGAGCTTTTCGAGAAAGACGCATCTAAAGTTGGCGAGTGCCATAAGCGCAAATGTTATAATTTTTCTCCAAAAATGCAATATACAGTATAAGTCCTGCTATCATCCCCCAGTTAAACCCTAAAATAATAATTTTGGCCGAAAGCGCCGATCCTCAAAAGTACGCTGATTTGCTGTTGTTTTGAGTTGCAACAAAAATGACACAGCGGAGAGTGAGAATGCAGCTATGTTCATCTTATAGTTTCGCACTTGAAGTATTCTCCTTTTGAGAAAAAAAGATATTATTTCAAGTGCATAACAAATGAGCTGCAACAAAAATGATCCCGCTGTTTTTCTGTGTGTTACCAACTTTAGAATATTTTATTTTAATTTGTATCTTTTTTTATTTTAAACTTATCTACTTTTTAATGGTTTAAATTTAAAATCGATTAATTTTTTACGCTTCCTTTGGAATTACCCTGATGGAAATTTTTTTACAAAAAAGTAGAGAAAACTAAAACTATTTTCACAGGAATCTACAAATAAATTACAAACAACATTACAGGAAAGTACAACCTTTTTCTATTATTGACACAAATTTTTTATTTTTTTTATTTTTGTGTACATTGTTGTATTTTATTGTAGTTTTAATTTTCTACAAGAATTTAAAACTACAAGAATCTACCGGAATTTACAGGTTTTGCAGCCAAATGTTGTTCTTTTTCGACCTAGGATTAAAAATATTTAGAATTTTAGAGTGAGATAATTTTTAATTAGGATGTGTAGAATATTGACAAATAAAAATTACACAATTGAGAAAGAATTGATCACGGTAATTGAAATTAAAATATTCGAACTCTTGAAGATAAAAATTTTTTCATTTGAAGTTATGAAAACTGAACCGCAAATTAACAACACTCAAAGTGGAATACTTTTGAATGTTCGTTCAAACGTCCAATAATTTTAGCGTATAAAATGAAAATATTTAAAACTTTTCAAATGAAAATTTCTTACTTAAAAGCCGTTAAACTGCAAAATTGTAAAATTTTACTTTTATACATTGTACAGTTAAAATATTAACAAAAAAATAAAAATCTACGCTATCATTTTCAATGCTATGAATTGAATGAGTATAAAAATTTATAAATTTTCAAAATTATATCATTTTAAGCAATTTTAAGCTAGAAACATTAATTTATACATTATAATTTGTTTTGAAATCTTTTTAAATATTCTCTTACAAATTTTCCACGAAATTAATAATTTTATTATCTTGGAACTCGAATTTTTCCTACAATTTTTTGAAAATCCTACAAAAGTAAAAAAAATTACCTTAAAATCATCAAGATTCTTTTTTGAAAATTTTGGAAATCTTATTAAATATTCTTTTAGAATTAATTTTTCAACCAAAAAATTATTGTTAGTTTTTCTAGGCATTTTGATACCAATCTTTTATTCATTTAAATCATTTTAAAATGCTTAAAAAGCTTATAAATTTTCTGTTCGACATCTTAAAAATCTACATGGTGTTTTAAATGTTTTAAAATCTTTTCACGTTTTCAATTATTTTGGAATCTTTTCAAAACTTCGAAATATATTTTAAACTTACTCGATTATTTTCCAAATTAATAATTGTTTCAATTGTCATTTATCATTCAACATTTTTTTTTTCGAAATCTTCAAAAATCTAAATTTATTTCTTTATTTTTCGAAATCTTTCTCAGTTTTAAATTAAGTTTGGATTTTCGCTGAACATGTAAATACCTCTTAAACTAACTCAAATTTTTTCCAAATTGATAATTGTTCAATGGTTATTTATGCATCAAAATTAAATAATTTCACTTACATATTAAAATTTGTTTGACAGAACAATTAAAATTGTAACTTGTAATTCCATTTCAAATAATTCAGTTTAAAACTGTTTAGTTTTTAATATCGGATTTATAATTGCTCATTTTAAATGAAAAGTTAATTATTGCTAAATATTAAAAAAAAAATATCTTCCTTAATTAAAACATTTCAAATTAAATTGTTTAAAATGGGATATTTTAGAGTGAAACAATATTTGAATAGGATTTGGAATTGAATAAAATCGTTTATTTTTTCAAATTATTTTTAAATTAAGAATAGTTAATAAAGTTTCAATCGAACTTTTACATTTTTTTAACTACTGTGGCTTTCAAATTGAAAAATGTTTTTTTTTTACGTCAAATTCTGTAACTTGCTTAATTTTGAACAGATTCAGAATCGTCCTGTAAAATCAGTTATTGTTCAATTTTCAATAATCGAACTACAGTACAATGTGATTTATTATAATATGTAGAAAAAGTTTTTGGTAAAACTGTAATATTATTTTCAAATTATAGTTTCTTGTAGAAACTTATATATTACATACCTTACGAAATTGACAATAAAGTACAAGTCGAAACGTTGATGCGGTTTCTAAAAGTATTGTTTGTAAAAATGGATATTTTTTTGTGAAGATTTATAATTTTCTACAATAATTTACGTAAAATTAAAAGCGTTTTAATGAAATCAAACACCCAAATTAAAAAATGTAAAATTCTGTAGTTTTCTGTAATACCTTGTAGATTTTTACAACAAAGTAAAACAAATATTAATAAAAAGTTATACAAAATTTTGAATGATAGAAACTTGTACTTTCTTGTTATTTTTTTTACTTTTATACAAGAAAATAACAGAAAAAATTAGGTATTTGTATTTAACTGTATTTTTTTTTTAAATTTTGTACATTTTTTTTACAAGAAGGTACATGTTTTAACAAAAAATTACAGTTGTAGAAATGTTGTACTTTCTTGTAAAAATTTTCTCCATCAAGGTATTATTTTCCAATCAAAACTATTCTCCAATCGAGCAAGTCACGCCTACCCCGAAAGGGAAATGGCTTAATGGTATAATAATAATAATAAAAATATTTTTCAATTTGAAATGATTTATTTGTTTAAATCTACAACTAAAAATGGGACCATTTTAAAATATCACATCGAAAAATTAAAAATTAAAACAAAGGATAGCAAACAAGATTGTTGTAACATGATTCCAATTTTTGAATGTGTACAATTTTAAGCTTTTCAATTCGAAATTGCTTTATATATATACATCTAAAATTATTACATTCAAAACTGACTAGCAAGGCTTTTAATACGAAATTTTTAAATATTTAATAGCGTAATCATCCCGACATTTTAAATATTTAAATTAAAAACTACAATAAAAACTGTTACCAATCGTAGTTTTTAGCGTGACCCCCTCCCCGCTCAAATTAGTAATGTAGTTTATGGACGAACCCCAAGCCCAAATTTTTCCAAAAATGAAATAACAGTGTTGCTATTTAGCCTATGAATAATTAGTCGTTATTATTAAAAAATGTTCATCTTTTAAGGTAATAAAAATTTCCTTTTGTACTTGTTTCTTCCCTTATATCGAGGTTCTAGTGTACTAAGTTAAAAAAAATAACTGTCCTTATGCACCCTGCTGGTGGGCTAAATAGCCATACTGTTAAAATAATCTTTAAAAAGTTGCACTCTGTGATTCGAAATCAATTTTACGGTGTTTCGATTCTCGTCTCACAAATTCATTCTATTAATTTTTACAGATAGTATTCGAAAATTAAAGTGAGTGACTACCAAAGATGGATAAGAAACTGAAAAAGGAAAATGAACAGGAAGAAATACGAGGGATTGATGCTTCAAGCATAGAAATATTAAACGACGATTGTCTCGTCGCAATTTTTCAACACTTGCCAATGCCTGAAAAAATTCTAATAGAAAGAGGTAACCAAATTTACTTATTATTTAGCTCCTTTCGCAAGAAGATCGTTGGATTCTGTTTGTAGAGTAGGGCAGAGTGGGGTATGGTGCTGGGCTTTGAATGAAATATCCTTTAAATTATAATTGAAATGTGATTTTGATGTTTGTATTTTTTGGTGAGAAGCTAACATTATCAGGTTACATATGTCATTACTCAAAACCGTTTTTCAACTAAGTCATTATTTGATATTTAATTAATTCGTTGGTCTTGCATTTCGGTCAGCGTACCCCATACCATGGTGCATGGTGTCCGTCATATTACTACTGGTTTATTTCAAGAATATGAACGTTTTAGAATAAAAAGCGTACAATATAATAATTCTTGAGAGCATAATGTAACGAAAAAAAAATTACTCGAGACATGATCAACACTAAATAAATGTTTTCTTTCTTATCAATCAAAGTAAAGTATGTCGCAAACCTAGTTATAACCTCTTACTCCTTGAAAATTATCTTCAACCCACGTAATTAGGACCACCCTAATAAATAAAGAGAATTACTTGAAGAGGGTTTGAAATGAGAAATTATAATTAGGAAAGGAATTAACTTCATAACAATAACTTTTAATATTTTTAGCTTATAACCTCAAAGTTTGTATGCTGTTCTCTTTCAAAGGAATGAAACATGAAATTGCGCGGTTAAGTCAAGATATTCCTTTGAAGCATATTTTAATAAAAAATTATAATTAGGGATGGAAATACATTTATACCCTTCATAACGACAATTTTTATATTTGTAGGTTACAATCACGAATTTCACATGATAGTCTATTTCAAAGGAATAAAACGTGAACTTGGTACTTATCGCATCATTATTGAATATAACTTCAAATCACGTTTCGATTTTCATTATCTGTATAACTTTATTATTAAAAACTTCGAATTTTATTAGACGGAACAGACATAAATAAATTTCTGTGTTTTTCTACATTATCCATCAAATTACCGACCTGTTATCAAGCACTGTTACCGTCTCCCCAAAATTTTTCGGACATCATGCCCCGTATGTCATGTTGCAAGATTTTATTAATTTTAATACATTTAGAACATTTATAAAACCAATTCATGATACCAGACGTTTAAAGAAATACTTCACCTCTTAGAATATAATATTTTCATGCTTCAAGTATTTCAAAATATGTTGTAAGTGCTTAATTTCTGCCAAAGACTTTTCCATCTGTTTCCGTCGAAACTGCTTTTTTTTAGTAATAACTTTTCTGGCACGTATTTTAAACCAAATTTCATCATATCACTATTTTTCAAAACGCAGAAAGTTATTAGATGCAAAAAACTAATATGGAAATCAACAAACGCGGGTGTTTTTTGTAATTGACACCATGCCCCACACCGGCACTATACCCCACTCTCCCCTAAACTGTAAAAAAAAACTCAAGCTGAACATCAATCGAACGAAATTTAATCTATTGGACAGTCAGAAATTACTTGTGATTTAAATAAACGAATGATATACAAGTAAATACTTATACTAAATAGTATAAGTTCGTAAAATTACATCCTGAACGTTATTTCAACTGATGGTGAAATGACGACAGATTTGGGCGATTCTCAAAAAACAGAATCGATTCACAAAAATCAATTCCCTAAATTGACGATTCGATTAATCGATCTAAAATAATTTATTCTTAAAATTATCAAATTCTTTGAAAGATCATGAAATCTATTAAACCACGATATCGCTTGAGAATGGTTAAATCTCGTGAATTCTTGTAAAATCTTACGAAATCCATCTTATACAATTCTATTAAATTCTTTGGAAATCTCTTGAAATCTATTAAATTTCATTAAAATCACCCTATTTCCCCTGTTTTGAGAGCATTTTGTGCTTTGAAGTCTGTTAAAATATTGTGTATGTATGTTTTGTGTTTTATTTTAGACGCTTAACAAATGAAATCGAAGAGAAACTTCTGACTTAAGGGGTGGGGGATGGGGTGTGTTCGTATTTCTGCCCCCAAGGTTTTTAATTTAACAAAATATTGAACAGAACACTGTCCTTGTCTACAAAATATATATCGATTCCAAAATTTGCATCCATTTTTCTTTCAGTTTCTAAGCGGTGGCAGACCTTGAGTAAATTGTCATGGAGTAATATTACATGCCTTGATTTCTTCGAGAAGGATTGGGGTTTAAAGAGAACTCATTACGAAAAAAAACCTTTCGTAGAAGAGATCGGTTTTCATAAAATTATAAGTCTTTGTGGAAGACGCCTACGAAGTATTAGCACAGACATAATAAATTTTAGCAAAATTCGCTGGTCCCTGATGAATCTCAGAGAACTGCAATTGCATGATGAGTGTTTTGGTTGTCGTATACCTTGGGAGGACTATTTAAAAAACCCTCATAAGGTATTTGAAAAATCTGGCCCTTGCACAGAAGATTATTGGCCAATAGGTCTTGTGTGGCTAATATGTCACGGTAAAAATATGACAAAGTTTGAAATAAAAGTGGGTCACTGTTACTACAGAGAAAGTCATTTCGCCAAACTGTTGAGGGAAATGAAACAATTGAAATCTTTCAGTATGTACCGCTGTGATCTTCTAAACTTGAGTGGTAATTTTCTATTCGAATTACCATTTGATACAATTCAGGAGCTTATTTTAACTGGTGGTTTTGAGGCTGAAGAAAAACTGCCTTTTGACAACATCTTATTGTCTTTGGTGAGTCCCCTTTTTATTTGCAAATAAATATCATTTCTATGGTTCTCCGTGCCACGGTTCTTCATCCAGTGCAATTAACATTTCTTTTTTGACAGGTAATCGAAAAATGCAAAAAACTCCAAAGGCTTTGCATCGGAACACTCAATAGTCAATTCATATTTTACGGCATTTCATATGCTTCATTTTTAAAGTCTTTGAAACTGAATTTCTGGTACGGAACAGTCATCGAAGAATCTGCATTTTCCAAAATTAGTGCCCTGACACAACTTGAAAAA
Organism: Andricus curvator; assembly: GCA_932195095.1. Classification (NCBI taxonomy): domain Eukaryota; kingdom Metazoa; phylum Arthropoda; class Insecta; order Hymenoptera; family Cynipidae; genus Andricus; species Andricus curvator. The sequence continues at coordinate 64,423 of CAKNYM010045201.1, read as the reverse complement.
TTAGACGTTAGCTATAGCAATTGTGTAACCGATAAATTTCTCAAAATACTCGCCGAAAATTGCAAAAAGCTGACATACTTGGATATAACTGGTAAGTAAATCAGTGATTTCATTAATTTAAATTTCCAAGTCATAACCTATATAATCGAATCCACTTTAAAGATTCAAAATCCAAGAGCCTTTATTTGCGAAAATGTCGGTCACGGGGGGGTGTCTCGGCAATACCCCTGTTTACCCTATTAAATGAAATTTTAATTAAACCAAACTAAATCCTTCTCTAAAAAATAGGTGTGTCGCGAAAATCTCGAAAGCATTTTTGTCGCTTTTCCTGAATGCCGATTGGGGGAATTTGAAAAACTCGAAGAAAAGAATGTTGCCAAATTCACACACATAATTTAGAATTCAGTTTCATTTGAAGGGTAGTGACAAAGAATGTCACATTTGTGTGCATAATAAAACTGAAGATTTATTAATTTCAAATTTTATTATTTAACCAAAGCAAGACATATGCAGCAGAATTAAAATTGGAATCTGACATGAGCAAAAGTAACTTTATTGTCAAATATCAATCAAAAGTTGTATTTTTACAACAGGCGTAAAATAACCGTTTTTCAATATTTTCATTGCATTATTTAAATTGAAATAATTATTTTTGGAAAAATTAGATCTCCTTTTTTATTTCTTGATCCTGCGATATGACAAATTTTAGTTTAAAATCGACACCTTAGATATTTTCCATATTTTTGAAGATGAATATCACTTAAAGAGATAAAAATTGCTCAAAAATAGCTGTTTTGATGTTTCGCATTTGGTGACAAATAAATTGAAGTTGGTGTTCGTTACTCAAAAGCGCTTAAAATTTTTAAATACTTGGTAAATTTTTTGTTTCTTTGCAAAAAATGTCATTAATTTCAAACCTACTGATTTATACTGCTTAATTAAGGAGTTATGTGTATCAGGTTACTTACTATAACCTAAAATTTGCAAACGCTCATTATTTTGACATTTTTGAAGCTTAAAAATGCTGAAATTTTAAAATAATTTATTTACCATTAAATCAGTAAGTTGACGATTAATGTCATTTTTTCGGAAGAAAATAAAATTAATCAAATATTTCCCAAAAATTACGTAGTCATACGTAAAATACACGAATTTTCAAGCAAATAGTGGAGTTTTCATCACAAGAAATTAATTTTGAACCTAAAATGGAAGAATTAAATTTTCATTTGAAATAATTAACAAATATCAACAAGTTGATATTTCCACAAAAAATAGTTAAATTATTTGTATGCTTAACCAAAACAGACTAATTTTTAAACCAAAAAGAGACATTTTCAACAAAAGAGTTGAGTTTTTAACCAAGAACGATTTTTCATTTTGCAAATAAAAAAAATCTCATTCAAAATGTTGAGTTTTCAAGCCAAAAAGAAGAATTTTTGACAAAAAAGTTGAATTTACAACCTAAGCATATGCATTTTCTACCAAAGTAATTGAATTTTCTAAACAAAAAGAGGAGTTTTCAACAAAAATGGAATAGCTACACTTTCAATTAAAAAACTCCATTTAAAGGAAAAAAGCTCAATTTCAACAAAATAGTTATATTTTTAACCAAAGAAATGAATTTTTAACAAAATAGATGAATTTTCAACGAAACAAATGAATTTCTACCAAGAAAATTAAATGTCTTTCAAAAAAGATAAATTTTCGACAAAAAATGGAATAGTTAAATTTTCAGTTAAAAAAATTAATTTTCAATAAAAAAGAAAACTAATTTTTAACTAAAGAAATGAATTTTTAACCGAAAAGATTAATTTTCTACCAAAAAAGATTAACTTTTAACAAAATACATCAATTTAAATCAAATTTTGAATTTTTAAAGGAATTTTCAACCTTATAGTTAAATTTTCAACCAAAAAGAGGGATTAGTCACAAAGAAGATTAATATTCTACCAGAAAATACAAAGTTTCAACATAATACATAAATTTTTAAACAAATAGTTGAATTTTCAACTGAAGCATATAAATGTTTAACCAAATATAGAATAGTTAAATTTTAATTTTAAAACATTAATTTTCAACCAAAAAAATTTCAAACAAATAGTTCAATTTTGAACAAAAAAAAAAAAGGTTTTCAACTAAAGTGATGAATTTTCAAACAAAAAAATAAATTTTTAACAATTTAGTAATAATAATTTTTAATAGAACTAGCAAAAATTAACGTTGTTGAAATTTTTTGTTTTTAAAATTATTCAAATGTGAATAATGCAATGAAAATATAGAAAAATGTTTATTTTTTATTTATCGTAAAAATACCATTCTGATTGTTATTTAACAATAAAGTTACTTGTGCTCATGTTATTTATAAATTGAAATACTGTTGTATGCTTTTGCTGCGATTAAATAAAATGTTACATCATAGATCTTGACTTTTTTTCAGTTTCATCATGCACATAAATTTTAAGTTTTTCTTACTCCTGAACATTAAAAATAAAATTTTGATATGAAAATAAAATAATTTAATACATATATATGTGACAAATATGTCGAGAAGATCAGGTAGTAAATGTAATCTTATAGAAAATTCGAGTCAAATTTTTTATGTTTTTTTAAATGAAAAAATATATATATATAAATAGGGTGTCGGATTTATTACACACGTAGCGAGACATATTTTGTTCGCGAGAACGATAATCTGCTAATTTTAAGGAATTGTAAATAAATAAATAAAATGGTGCAAAGAAAAAATAAAAAAATAAAATAAAAAATTCTTATTGAATTTACTCGATTTTTCTCGCCATAATAAAGTAACTTCTGTAAATAATATACAAAGTTCTCAAATCATAGAAGATTTTTTGTAAAACCTATAACAAAATGTTCGAAAATGAACAGTTTTTTTCTAAAGAAAGGGTAATTAGTGCGCGAGTAGCGTGAACAATGTTCTAGCATAGGTAAAAAACATTGTCAAAAATTGGTGTTACGATTACTGGGATATTCTACCATAAATGAATTTTGTTATTCAAATCCAGTGAATCGTTTTTCCTTGACTTTTCGTGCGGGGTCCTTTTTGAAATTCTCAAAATCTGGAAAATTGTTGAAGCCTCAAAATTGGAGTGGTCAACTCCTTGATTATCTTGAAACTAGTTTTAAATTAAATGAATATATTTTCAGGTTGTTATGAAGTAACGGATGATGGATTTTCCAGTATATGCAATTTGGAGAAACTAAACTTCTTAAACATAAGTGAAACAGAAGAGATAAAAAACCCACCGCTGGAAAAGTTAACGAGTTTGGTAGTTTTAGAGGGAAGTTTCTCAATGGCTCTAGAAGAGGAATGTTTATGCACTTTTTTGGGAAAAGCAAATCAACTCCGAGCACTGAATGTCCCTGCCTTCTATTTTATTTCTGGGAAGCTTTTGAATGCTGCTACTGAGCTTACGAAAAAGCGCAAATCCAATATCTCGCTCGATTTATATATCGATGGAAAAGTCGAAAATGATGGCATAACTCAGAACTTGACGACTGATCAAGAACCGCCTTTGGTAAATATAATTCGTCTGCAGGGTTTTCCGCTATTCGGTGATGTACCGCTTTCTAAATATGGCATTGAGCAGCCATATCGAAAAATAAAGCTCCCCGAGATTTGTACTACCCAGAATGATTACCCCGTACATGAGTAATTTGTTAATAACGATTTCATCATTTAATTGAATGCAATTTTTTAAAATAAAAAATATCCAAATACACAGATGCCTTTTTCGACGCTGACAAACTAAATAAATAATCACCATTTTTTACCGTCAATTTTATATTATTCTGTAAAACTTACATAAAAAAACCAGAAGCGGCGGAATATTTTTTTCTAGGAGGTGAAGGGCAGGCGCATAGACAATTAGATATATAATAGTGTGTTGTACAATTGGTATATAGTATAATATATCATGATATCTTTATATACATATGACATTCATATTACAATTATATTATTTACAAATAATTATTTATTTACATAATTTAGTCATAATAATGTGTTTAATGTTTAAATAAAATACATATGTATCAGCCTGAATTTTCTATTCCAAACTTCAAAAAACTTATTTAAACTTCAAACTTTTCCCTCTTTTCCAAGTAAAATCGTTTTAATGCTGAATTTCAGAGTGAAATTGATGAAGTTTTTAAGTAAAAATAGATTTAGTATTATAGCTTTTCAACATTTCTTTTAACCATGCTTTGAAAGGACTTGCCATTTTGGTATTATTTGTCGAAAATACTTTTTTCAGGCCTCACAGTCCCTATGGGGTAAAATGTAGGGACCGAAGGGCACTTTTTGTCACTCAAAGGGTAACAAATTCAGGATAAATTTATAAAACTTCAAAACAATTCAAGTTAAAGCCAAAAGAATTCAAGTGAATTGGGAAAAAATTTTAAAATCAAGAAAATTCCATTGATTTCCGTAAAAATGGAATGAATGTAGAGGAATTTAAGGGAAAAGAGAAGAATTCGATGAAATTCATAAAAATGCAAGGTGAATTAAAAACATTCAAATGAATTGAAAACAATTTAAAAATATGAAAAAATTTGATGGAATTCAGTAACTTTGAAATGAGCTTAGAAAAAATCAAGGGAATTCAACAGAATTTGATTAAATGCCTAAAAATTCAAGGTGAGGTTAACAGAATTTAGGATCAATTAAATAACTACTTTTGAAAAATTCAAACAAATCCATTGAATTAAATAGAATTGAGTGAATGTAGAAGAATTCAAGTAAATTAAAAAAATTCCAGAGAAGTCCAAAAAAATGTTAAGAATTCAGGGTCAACTCCAAAAAAAAATTTCAAATCTTTGAAACTCTACTAAGTTCTTAACCAAGAAGTGACTAATCATTAATGACTCCACAACAATTCAAGTTAAATTCAAAAGAATTCAAATTAATTGGAAAAAATTTCAAAAATCGAAAAAATTCCATTGATTACAATAAATTTTGAGTGGATTTAGAGAAATTTAAGGGAAATGAGAAGAATCATATGAAATCCATAAAAAGTCAGGCTGAATTTAAAAAGCAATAAAGTGAATTGCAAAAAATTCAAAAAAATGAAAAAATTCATTGAACTTTTCAGGATAAATTAAGGATTCAGGGCGAATTCCAAATGAATTTCCAAAAATATTTGAAAATTTCGCCAAATCATAGAAACCCTATGAAATCCCTCACTTCTTGTGAATAAATTCTTTGAAATCCATTAAAATATTAACATCCCTTAAAATTATTAAATCCCTTGGAATCTTTTAAAATACCCTAAAATATTCCAAAGTCTTTGAAATCTCTTCAAACTATTGGAATAAAAAAATTCTGGGAATCTTTTGAAATTTCCTAAAATATATCAAATCCTTTGATATCTTTTGAAATCCCTTGAAACTTTTTAAAGCTCTTGGAAATGCCTGGGAATCTTTTAAAATACCCTAAAATATTTCAAATCCTTTAAAATCACATTAAATTCCTGAAATCAATAAAAAATTTTCAAGCAAAAATGATCAATTTTTTAGAAGACAGTTGAATTTTCAAAAAAAAAATGTTGATTTTCAACCAAGAAAGACCAAAAAGATGAATTATCTATAAAAAAATGAATGTTCAACAAAACAATTGAAATTTCGACAAAAAATATGACTTTTCAACAATATACTTGAATTTTCAATAATATAATTAAATTCTCAACAACAAAAAAATAAAATGTTTAGTGAGTTAATAATTAATTCAAGTTAGCATACATAATTGTTTGAATAATTTATTATTATTTTTAATGATATTCTCTTTGAATAACATTGTAAAGTACGCTTTTTTTCTGAAATTTTCTACTTTTTGTCCACTTTTCAATTAGAGTCAGGTTATAATTAATTTAAGTTAACAAACATAAATGTTTAAACAATTTATTATTATTTTTAATAATATTCTCTGACTAATACTAGAAAGTTGCAGTTTTTTCTGAAACATTCAACTTTTTGTCCACTTGCCATTTAGAAAATGGTAATAAGTAATGAAAGAAAAAATTGTTTTAACAAATTATTATTGTTTATAACTATCTTATCATATATTATTGCTAGATAGTTGAGGCTTTTACTTTTTTTTTTACTTTTTGTCCACTTTTTACTAAGTGAGATAACAATTAATGCAAGTTAACAAATATAATTATTTGAACAATTTATTATTGTTTATAAATATTTTCTCTTCAAGCATTGCTAGAAAGTTGCGGGGTTTTCTCAAAGTTTCAGCTGTTTTTTTACTTTTTAGTAAGGAAAAAAAAAAAAATATTTATTCAAACAAAAAGTTTTTCAGTAACAACTTCAACGAAAATTTACATTTAATATTGTCCAAATAGAAAATTTGAAGAATATTTCAAATATCTGTTTTATTTCAGAAAAATATATTCACAAAAAAGAGATTGTTTAAAAAACGATTATTTCTATTTTTTATTTATTATTTGTTCATATTAGAAAGCCAAATCAAAGTAAAAAATTTCAGGAAAAACCGCAACTTTTTAGCAGTTATCTAAGACAAGATAGTTACAAAACAATAGTCTATTGTTAAAACAATTATGTTTGTTAACTTGCGTTAATTCTTACGTCATTCTGTCTGAAAACTGGAAAATTTTAGAAAAAACTGCAACTTTCTAGCATTATTCTAAGAGAATATTATTATAAAAAATAATAAATTGTTTAAACAATCAACGTAAATATTTAATTATCCGTAGAAATTAGTATTTCATGTATTATAAACAATTTGTTTTTGAAAATCCGCAAAAAAAAACGAATTAGCGCCAAAAACTCGCAAAACACAATTTTTCACTTATGGGGTTTTTTTTGGGACCCCATAAAACAGACTTATGGGGACGATATTTAAAAAATAATTATTTAATTATATTCTACAGCTAATTGTGAAAAGAAATGTTGAGATTCAATTCGATTTCCCTAATATTAACGAATCTGAATAAAATATACAAAAACTTCATGGGCTTGCGGAACCTCTAAATATCATTTTAAAAAAATGCATTTTTCTGTTTGTGGATTCGAACAAATTTGGGGGTGATATGAATGAAAATTCCAACAAAAATTTCAATTTCCAATAATAACTCTAGTGCGAAGTCTGATAATGAATATAGCATAGATAGATTACTATAGACTTTCATACATGAATTACATTTTTTTTAGATGCAATCTAAAATGAGATGAAATTAAGTGGCCTTTTTCTTAAGAAAAAAAAAAATGTTCTACAGTGATTTTTTCTTAAAAAAGTGACTTGAATGACTATGTGGCAGCACTGTAAATGAATAATTCTAAATGGAAATGATTGATGATAATGATGCTAGTCTAGAATTTAGTTGATAAAATAATCATCATCTGTTCTTATCGACCACTGATAGTTCATGGCTAGCTATCTCATCAAATTTAGCGTAAATCGTTGACAAACACAATATATTAGTGTCATCAAATTCTGAAAGCTTCAAGTGACCTAGAGATTATACGTGTTGGAGTGCATTTTATTAGTCTTGCGATCAATAATTTCGATGTTCCCTAGATAATTACTTATGCACACGTTTAACCAAAATAATTTAACAGAATGTAATAAAAACAAAAAAGCAATTGCTCTCGAACACGCTCTTTTCCAAACTAATAATATCGAACAAATTATATTAAAAATTATTAACAACTCTAGGTGCAGTTCTTACTCACATTGTAATATTTTAAAGTACTAAAAGACTAATTATTCAATATTATATTACCTGAATACTCGATAGTTTTCCAAATGGAATTCTCCCATGGATTCCCTTTTTTAATTAAAAAATATTAATAGGAAAAGTTCAAATGAAAAATAAGGAAATTGGTATTCTGGGGTTTGAAGTTTTTAATAAAGAAATGTTAAATCGCAAAGATGGGCTATTGATCGTATATAATGCATCAATCACTTTCCATATAATTATAGAATGATATTACTGCAACCACCTGGGATCTCATCATATACTTAAAAACCTAAACGAGATTTAAAACAAAATTTCACAGTATTTTAAGAAGATAGTAAAAATATTTTGTTGAGGAATTTTTGTAACTAAATACATATTCTTCATACTTCACAACCCAAAATGTTCTCAAATAAGGAACATAGGGGAATAAATTCTTGTAAATAAAATTAATTTAGATACCATATTGAATTCAATACGATTTTTCAACCAAACAGTTGTCTTTGTAACCAAATAGTTGAACTATCAACCAAACATTTAAATTTTCAATCCAAAAGGATGAATTTTCAATAAAACAGTTGAATTAAAAAAAAAGAAATATGACTTCTAACAAAATAGTTAGATTTTTAACAAAATAATTAAATTTTCAAACTACAAAGACTATTTTTCAACCAATAAGATTAATTTTCTACCAAAAGACGAATTTGAAACAAAGAGATAACAAATTTTCAACCACTTGAATTCAACCCAAAAGATGAATTTCTAGCAAAGGAGATTAATTTTCTACCCAAAAAGACGAATTTTGAAATACATAGTTAAATTTTCAACCAAAAAGTTAAATTTTTACAAAAAAGGTTTTTCTACTAAAGAAGCTGAATTTTCAACAAAATACAAGACTTTTCAACCAAATTGTTCAATTTTCTAAAAAACAATTAAATCTTCAACCTAAAAACGTAGACTTTCAACAAAAAATTAATTTTAAACCAAATAGTTTAATGTTTTACCAAATTGTTGAATTTTTAAGCCAAAAAGACGAATTTTCAACAAAAGAGTTGAATTTTCAAGTAAAAAGATCATTCACAACCAAATAGTTGGATTTTTAACTAAGATGAATTTTTTACAAAATTGTTAAACCATGTAATACATTTTTTAACCAAAAAGGTTTCATCCAAATAGTTAAATTTTCAACCAAAAAGATTTTTCTATTAAAAAAGAAGAATTTTCAACAAAATACAAGACTTCTTAACCAAATTGTTGAATTTTCTACAAACAAATTTATTTTCCAACCCAAAAATATCGACTTTCAGCAAAAAATTTAATTTTTTACCAAATAGTTAAATTTTGAAATAATAAGTTCAATTTTAAGCCAAACAGTTGAACTTTTTACCAAATTGTTCAAATTTTAAGCCAAAAGATGAATTTTCTATAAAACAGTTGAATTTTTAAACTGGAAATACGAATTTTAATCAAAAAAGATAATTTACCTCCAAATAGTTGAATTTTCAACCAAAAAGATTTTGATACTGAAAAGACGAATATTCAAAAAAATACATGACTTTTTCAACTAAATTATTGAATTTTCTGCAAAACAATTAATTTTTCGACCCAAAAATATCGATTTTCAACAAAAAAGTTAATTTTCTACCAAATAGTTAAATTTTCCAATAATGAGTTCAATTTTAAACCAAATAGTTTAATTTTTTACCAAATTCTTCAAATTTTAAGCAAAAAGGCGAATTTTCTGAAAATTAGTTGAATTTTCAACCAAAATACTTAAATTTTCAACTCATAAAGACGAATTTCCCACCAAATAGTTGAATTTTCAACCAAAAAGGATGAAGTTTGAACAAAGTTGTTGAATTTTCAACAAAGTAAAAAAATTTTCGACCAAATAATAAAAAGTTTAAATTAAGAACATGAATTTTTAACGAAAAATATAATTGCAGTTTTTTGAACCCGAAAAGATGAATTTTTAACAAAAAAAGTTGATTTTCAACCAAGAAAGATGACTTTTCTATCAAAAAAGATCAATTTTTAATCCAAAATAACAACTTTTTTATCCAAAAATAAAAATTTCAACATAGCAGTTGAATTTTTGAAAAAAAAAACTTCTTTAATCAAATAGTTGAATTTTCAACCAAAAAATAAATTTTCAAGAAAATAGTTCATTTTTCAACCAAAAAGATGAATTTTCAACTAAAATGGTAAATCTTCAACAACAAAAAAATAAATTTTTAACAAACTAATTCCACTCTCAACCAAAAAGTTGAATTTCCAATCAAAAAAGATACATTATCAACGAAAAATATAATAGTTGACATTTCAACCAAATAGGATTTTACTTTTTAATACAAAAAATTGAATTCAAACATAAAAGACGAATTTTTAACAAAATAGTTGAATCGTCAACCAAAAGATACCATTTTTTAATCCAGAAAGACGAATTTTCTGAAATATTGTTGAATTTTCAACCGAATAAAAAAAGTGTTTAACCAAAGAATATGAATTTTTAACTAAAAATATAATTGCAATCTTTTGAGCACAAAGGGGTAAATTTAAAAATAAAGTTCGTTTTCAACCAATAAAGATGACTTTTCTATCAAAAAAGATCAATTTTCAATCTAAAATAAAGAATTTTTTTATTGGAAAAAAAACGAATGTTCAACATAGCAGTTGAAATTTCAACCAAAAAAGCTGCCTTTTTCAACCAAAAAAGATGCCGAATATACTTGAATCTTCAACCAAATAGTTGAATTTTTCTTTAAAAAGGATCAATTTTCAAACAAAAATGGAAGTTACATTTTCAGTTCATAAAATGTAATCTCAACAGAAGAAAAACGAATTTTTAACAATATAGTTACATTTTCAACATAAGAGATGAATTTTCAACGAAACATGTAATAGTTGATATTTCAACCAAAAAATATTTCAATTTTAAATAAAAACCAAATGAACTCGAATAAAAAAGACGAATTTAAAAAAAAAGTTGAATCTTCAACCGAAAAGTATCAATTTTTGAGCCAAAATGACGAATTTTCTCAAAAATAGTTGAATTATCAACCAAAATAGTTTAAGTTTCAACCCAAAAAGACGAATCTTCAACAAAATAGTTGAAATTTCAACGAGACAAGACGACTATTTTTCTTCAAAATGGAAGAATCTTATTTTATGTTGATAACAATTGTACGTCACTTCATTTATTAAGTAAATTGGTTATTATAATAATATTAAAGGATATGACAATCCTAACACATATTACCCGAATTTTTAGAGAACATTAAATACCTTTTTCTTAGCAGTGCGAATTGACAAATTAAAATTTCTGGCATAACAGAAACTTACCTGAAACACACAAGAAAATATTCGTTAAAAACTGTTTAATTTATACATTCACTATACTAAAAATTCATACAGCATATTTTAACATAACATAATATTTTTGTCGTATCACGCAATTTTTAAATCAAAATATAAAATTAATATGAATACCAAATTTTTGTATTTCATAGTATCTATATTATCAGGAAGATGTCATTTCTACCAAAAAAGATGAATTTTCAATAAAAAAGGACGCATTTTCTATCCTAAAAGACTAAAGACTAAAAGAGGAATTTTTTTAAAAATGGGAATAGGAAAAAGAGTGTGAAGTCTGCTATTAAGAAAATGCAGTTATGTGACAATAATTTATCACGAACAACAATTTTCTTTAATAATTTTGATCACTGAACAAATAAGCACAATAAAAAAATGGTAAAAAATTTGATTTTACAGATTCCAGGTTACAATACCAAAAATTTTACAAATTTCTCTTGTAAAATTTTTTTGATTAAACAAAAAGAAACACGCAATTTGTGTCGAATTATCAGTAGTTACGGTTTTCAGCAAAATACAGAAGCCACAAAGCTCGCTTCCAAGAAACCTCGGAAAGAAAGGTTTCACGGTCACATGTACAAAGTCCACCTAATAAATTGTCACCCGACTTTCTGAATCAAACCTTACATCGCCTTACTAGACCCCTAATCAGAGATTAGAGATTTGTTCTTTGATTTCTTTTTAAAATGCCAATTTCAGGCCTCGGACTCATTCAAAATAGTGTCAGTAGTAGCATAAATTTTCAAAAAAAGTACAGGGTGGCCGTTTTAATCAAGGCAAAAAATTCTGGTTATTGCCGGGTTCGCAAAATTTTGTCGATGATCATTGAAATTAAAAAATTCTGAATAAAGATTTCTGGTTAACATTTTTTATCCACGCTATCATTTTCAATGATTTAAATTAGTTTAAATTAAAATTACCTCTTTCATCTGAATGTTAAAAATACGAAATTCGCCCCCCGTTCACTCAAAAAAGGTTAAAAGAAAAAATTGGCCTCATTCATTTCATAAAAACCATTAATAACCAAAATTTCCTCTCTTCCAATTCGATAAAAATATTAAAAATAAAAGATGTTCCTCTTCCAATTCAGAAAAAAACGAAAACCAAAATTTCCTCCCGCCCAAGTCGATAAAAATCTTTTTAAAAAAATGCCCGCCTCCAATACAAAAAAAAAGTTGAAAACCGAAAGTTCCTCCCTTCCAACACCATAATTTTCTTTTAATTAAGTCTCCCTAAATTCAGAAAAAAGAATGGAAAAAGGTTTTCACCTTTAACTCAATAAAAATGCTAAAAAGAAAAAATTGCACTTCCAATTGAGAAAAAAAATTTTTGTCCCTTCCCCTATAAAAAGTTTGAAAAGAAAAAAATTTCCCTCTTCCGATTCAGAAAACAATTGAAAATAAAAAATTCTACCCTTAAACTCAATAAAAATGTTGAAAAGAAAAAAGGGCCTCTTCCAATTCAGAAAAAATTGAAAATACAAATTTCCTCCCTTCGAACTCAATAAAAATGTTAACAATAAAAAAATTAAGTCTCCTCCAATTCAGAAAAAATATTGGAAAAAGGTTTATATCTTTAACTCAATAAAAATGATAAAAAGAAAAAAATGTCTCTTCCAATTCAGGAAAAAAATAAATAACCAAAATTTCGTCCCTGCCAATTACATAAAAATCTTTAAAGCAACAAATTTCCCTCTTTCACTTCAGAAAAAATTGAAAACAAAAATTTCTTCCCTTCACAACTCAATAAGAATATTTTAAATAAATTTCCCTCTTCCAATTCAGAAAACAATTGAAAATAAAAAATTCTACCCTTAAACTCAATAAAAATGTTAAAAAGAAAAAAAGGGCCTCTTCCAATTCAGAAAAAATGAAAACCATAATTTCTTCCCTCCCAAGTCGATAAAAATTTTACAAAAAAAATTTTCCTTTTCCAATACAGAAAAAATTGATGATACAAATTTCCTCCCTTCGAACTCAATACAAATGTTAACAATAAAAATATTAAGTCTCCTCCAATGCAGTAAAAATATTGGAAAAAGGTTTATATCTTTAACTCAATAAAAATGAAAAAATTGCCTCTGCCAATTAAGGAAAAAAATAAATAACCAAAATTTCGTCCCTGCCAATTACATAAAAATCTTTAAAGCAAAAAATTTCCCTCTTTCACTTCAGAAAACAATAAAAAAGTCTACCCTTAAACACAATACAAATTTTAAAAGGAAAAAAGGGCCTCTGCCAATTCAGAAAAAATCGAAAACAAAAAGTTCCTCCTTTCCAACTCGATAAAACTCTTAAAAATATAAAATGTCCCTCTGCCAATTAAAAAAATAAAAAATAAAATTTCCTAGTTTCAAACTCTGTAACAATGTTAAAAATACCAAATTTACCTCAATAAAAACGTTCTTCCAATTCCGAAAAAATGTATTACCAAGATTTCTTTCCCTTTCTTTTAAAATTATAATTGTTAAATTTAAACGTTTTTTTAATCACAAATATTCTTCAGTTGAACTATTTTAATTTTAAATCGCTTCAAATTAATAATTGTTCAATTGTTATTTATACATCAAAATTCAACACTTTCATCTACAAATTTAAAATTTTAAACATGGAACAATTAGAATTATAACGTTTAATGTTTAAATTTAGCACTCTGAAATTTTAACGATTGAAGGCTTTCTATTTCAAACAATTTAGTTTCAGATTGTTTAGTTTTGAATATTTTATTTATAATTACTCAAATATAATGAACAGTTAAATATTGCTAAATATTAAGAATTTTTTCTTTTTTTATTAGAAATTTTCAAATTGAATGGGTTCAAAATGGAATATTTTAGACTGAAACAATATCTGAATCTGTTAAATCATTTTATATCTTCAAAATCACTTGAAATCCCGTAAAATCTGATAATTTCTTTCTAATTCCTATGAATACCTTAAAAATGGTGAAATCTCTAGAAAACTTTCTTATTTTTTTGATCCCTTGAAATCTACACACATTCAATAAAATCTTATGGAACTTTCAAATTTCTTTTTAAATCCCATGAACCCTTTAAATGTTGTTAAATTATTTGAAATCCCTTTCAATTTGGTAAAGAACGTAAAAATTCCTTAAAATCTTCGAAAGCTTTTAAATTTTCTGAAATCTCAAAGAATCATTTGAACTTCTTTAGGAATTTAAAATCTCTTGAAATTTTATATAATCCTACGAAACTTTTTGAAATCTCATGAAATTGCTCGGAATCTTTTAAAATACATGACATATATTCTTTAAAATTCTTGAAGATTTGCACAATCCCTTAAATCTTGTAAAAGTCTAGAAATCTTTAAAAATTCCGTACCATATCTTTAAATCTTTAATATTTTTTTAAATTCCTTTAAAAATGTTTAAATTTTTTTAATTCCCTGAGACCCCACAAAATACCATGAAATCGGTCAAACTTCCTTGTAAGCCCTTACAATTTCATTCCATTTCATCTTATAAAATCATTTCATAAAGAAAATCTTATAAAATACCCTATAATCTTTCAAATCCTTTGAAATTTTTGACATCTTTAAAGTTCTTGTAAATCCTATAATCCCTTAAAAAATTTTGAAACCCCGTAAATTATCTCTCGAAATTTCTTCAAAAATTTTGATGACTTTGAAATCCTCTGAAATCAGTTTAAAACTTTTGAAATCTCTTAACATCCCTTGGAATCTTTATAAATACTCAACAGTTTTGAACCCCTATTAAATCCTTTCAAATCCGTGAAATCAGTTAAGATCCTTTTTCAAAAAACCTTGGAATCTGCTGAAATCTCGTGAAATTATTTAAAATACCTTAAAATCTTTTGAAACATTCAAAATTTCGAAATCTTTTGAAATTTCGATGAAGTTTGAAAATATGTTTAGAAGCTTCGAATGCTATTATAGAATAGCATAACAAGCTTCGAAATAAGATTTGAAATTAATTATGACTTAATTGGGTATGCCCCGTTTCCTCTCAATTAACCGCATTTAGTCAAATGGAAAATGAAACTGACCGAGAACGACTCAATCCTTTAATTAAGAATAATCTTAATTAAGAACAATCGTAACATGTAAGAAACGAATTAGGCTATTATTAATTAACTAAGAATCTTTTATTTTGCGTCCAAACTTATTTGCCTGGACAAAATGTAGGGGAGACTACCCAACAGTAAATAATCATTAATTTGAAATACTAATGTATGTAAATAAATTAATTTAATATAATTAATAGTTGATCCACGATGCGTGTTAATGTATTAAAATCAGAATTGATTATTTAATTTATATTTGTGCTTATAATGAATGATTAATCATCTACTGTACAGTGGTCTCCCCTACAGGCGTCCAAAACATAAATTAATTTTTTAATGTTTGGGATAAGAATTCCGAATAAATAAAAAGCTCGAATTAGACTTCTAGGGCGACGGTTTTTTTTCTGAGCACTTCATTATTTGATACATATAAATTAAAAAATATTTAATATTAATAGATGGTGTTTTTAAATATAAAATATTTGCAATTTAGAGAATTTAAATTTGAAAGCTTCTACAAAAATGGCCTGTTTAAAACAGACCGTTTAAACAAAGAAAAAAAATCCTGTCAAAAAAAGTTGACTTCTTAACCGAACAATTGAATTTTTAACCTACAAGCCAAAACATTTTCAACCAAGAATTTTTCTACCACAAAAGATTACTTTTCAATCCAAAAATACGAATTTCCAACAGAAAAGTCGACTTTTTAAAATAACAGTTGAATTTTCAAACAAAAAAAAAAACTTAAATTATCGACCAATTTCTTAAATTTTTAAACAAATAGTTAAATTTTCTATCCAAAAAGAATAATGCTGAAGAAAACAGTTAAATTTTCGACTAAAAAATATGACTTTAACAAAATAGTTCTATCCTAAAAGATCAATGTTCAACAAAAAAGTTAAATTTTCTACCAAAAAAGACAAAAAAAACAAAAAAGGAGAATTCTCTATAGAACAGTTCAAATCAAATAAATATTAATTTTCAACAAAATAGTTAAATTTTCAACCAACGAGATGAATCAACAACTAATATAATCAATTTTAAACGATGTAGTTTAACTTTCAACTAAGTAACTGAATTTTTAATCCAGAAGATTTCAACTAAAAACAATCAATATTCAGACAAAAATGGAATAATTAAATGTTCAGTGACAAGAAAATTAATTTTCAACCACAAAAACACGAATTTCCAACAAAATAGATAAATCTTCAAGGAATAAAATGAATTTTTGACAAGTTAATTTAACTTTTAACTAAGCAGTTAAATTTTCTAACAAAGAAGGTAACTTTTTAAAAAAATAATCAAATTTTCAACTAAATAATTCAATTTTCAACCGAATAATAGAATTTGTAACCAAAATAAGGTGAGCCACAATAAAAAAAAGAAGAATTTTCAATGGAATACTTAAAATTTCAAACAAATAGTTGAATTTTCAAATAAACAGTTGAATTTTCACTGAAGAAAATTAATTTTTGACCGAAAAAGGATTACTTTTTTAAAGAAAATAGTTGAATTTTCAACAAGATAATTAAATTTTCAACGAAATAGCATAGTTTTTAACCAAAAGAGCTGAACTACAACCATATATTTTTCGCTTTTTTTTAATTTATACTTTCATGTAAGATAGACATTTCGTGAGTTTTATGCGGCCTAAATAACATTTATGGGCAGAAGAATTTTTTTTCATAAAATTTAATTTTCTAATTCTTCTCGCAAAAATGACAGATACGAAAAATGTTAAGATAAAAGTTTGCAAGTCTAAAAAACTTCTAAAATACATCATGCTCTCTCGCGATATCTTGCACAGTTTACGAAAAAATTACAAAATTATACTTTTAGGAGGAAAAATTCTGCAAGCCTCAAGATTGGTTTAGCCCACATAAAACTGATAGGCTGTCTTTCTTCTATTAGCTGATACTTTTCAAAAATATTGGTAATAATAAAAAAGGTGAGGTTTTGCAGAAAATATTTTTTCACGTTTTCAAAGTTTGAAGAAAAAAATAAAAAAAGACTTTCGGAAAAATCCCACCTTTTTTATTTTTTTCCTATATTTTTTTTACAGTTTCTCTTTATACGAAGATTATATCATTGTCAGCCTAATGCGGGCTGAACCATTTTTTGAGGCCGAGATCATTTTTTCTCCTAAAAATATTATTTTGGAATTTTTCTTGCAGCATTTTTCAAAGAACTTTGTTGTACGAAAATTCAATGTTATGAAAACAAATTCTCCTGCCCACAAAATTTAATTATATCCCACATAAAACTCAGAAGATGTCTTCCTTATGAAAGTATAAATTAAAAAAAAAATTGGCGAAAAATATAAGTATGGATTTTTTGAGAAAATCGACTTTTTTAAATTTAAAACAAACTTCAACTTTTTAAACTTTGTTTAAAACAAAGCTCAAAATTCAAATACGCATAACTTCGTAGAAATTTTTTTGTTCGCAAATCGGAAAAATACTGATCGCGTAATGTCTTCTAAAAAAAGAACAGATTTCGTCCCCAAGAGATTTTGCGACTTCGAGTGTAGAACCTGCCTGATCTGAAACGGATTCGGTCAGGGGAAGTTTCTTAAAAACTGGGGGAAAAATAGGAATTCTTTAAAAAGAAAGAAAAGCCAGGAATAGGTGGACTGACTGTGATCCCTGATAATAGTAATAATTATTATTATTATTATACCAGATTTTTAGATTAATCTAGAATTCACGTGCTATTTATTTAAATAACACGCTCATTTCGCAACACTGCTCCGACCCAGGTCGCTGATCAATCTCACTAGCAAGCACCCCAGGCGAAGAGCTTCACAAAATCATTATGTAAAGCTCTCCACTCGGGCCCGTCACTCACTCCACTGAAACTCTTCATCATTATTATTATATCATTAAGCCATTTTCCTTTAGGGGTAGGCGTGACACGCTCGGTTGGAAAATAGTAATGTGGGGAAGGAGGTATAGATTTTTTAGATCGATCTAGAATTTTTGTGTTATTCATATTTACCATATTTATGGACAAGTGTCTAAGAATGGCCCTCTTCGACGAAGAAGGTGTAGATCTCGAGACAGTGAGGGTACGTGGGTTAGCTTTCGCAGATGACAAGGTTGTTATAGCAATATAGCAGAATCAATCGAAGACTTGCAAAGAATGTTGAGCAAACTAAATACAAGCATGAAGAACATGGCCCTCAAAATTAACGTGAATAAAACAAAAATCATAGTGTTTGAAGGAAAAAACTCTTCATCATGCATTTCCTATAAACTGTTTCTGAAAATATTATTCTGTATGATAATTTGAGGATTGAGAAAGTGTAAAAGGTCGATTTCTCGCGAATAAATTACCGCGATACTGAATCACTGGGAAAAAATGCAAGGCACGAAAGTGGTGTCTTTTCGTGCGGTGCGAAGTGCAAGTAAGCACGAAAGGTAGTGAAGTTCTTGATTCGAAATGAAACGGAAGAATCGGAAGTAAAGAAGGTCACGTTTTGAAGACACTTCTAAAATCTACATTCTGCAATCTATACACGGAATCTGACACGACATGAATCAGTGTATAACGCCACGTGAAAGCGTGGCAATCAACAATCAACATGCGGGTGTAGTTCAACGGACTAACACTTTCATGCTACACGAATTTGCACAAATTTGCTGACATTGCAAATATCTACGATATACCTATCGCTCGCAAAAAAAAATTAGCTCCCGAGTCAAAATTAAGACAATACCAGGCCTCGGACTCACTTTCGAGATCGAAAGTAGTGTAAATAGTGTCACAAAATTTAAAAAATAGTGTCAAGATAGTGTCATGAAATTTTTCAAATATTAAAAATGAACTTTAATGTTTATTTGAAATGTTATTTTTAGTCCATAAATTATCAAAATAACTTTTTCTTTATCGCAGGCTTCAGTTTCTCCCCTTTTTCTCATTTTTCCATTGAAGTTCCAAATTAATATACGCCAATAAGGAAACCCAACTATTTTTGGTTTTGTTAAAAATTCGTCTTTTTTGCTTGAAAATTCAACAAAATTTGATTGAACATTTTTTTTGCTGAAATATCAACTATTACATTTTTCGTTGAAAATTCAACAATTTGGTTTTCTTAAAAGTTCATTTTTTTGGTTGAAGATTCATAATTTTAGTTGAAAATTCGTTTTTTTTTGGCTAAAAAGTAGTTTTTTAAACTGAAAATTCAACTAGTTTGTTGAAAATTTAACTGACTGGTTGTAAATAAACTTTATTGTTATTAATTCACATTCTCGGGTTAAAAATTCGACTGTTTTATGGAAAATTATTATTTTTTGGTTATTGAAAATTAATTTTCCTCAATGAAATTTCATCTACTCCGTTTTTAGTTCAAAACTGATCTTTTTTGGTTTAAAAATTCAACTATTTAGTTTAAAATTGTTAGAAACATGAAAGAACTAAAAATTAATCAAATAGAAATAGGACTAAAATTCTTCTTTTCTGGTATAAAATAAATCTTCTTGATTTTAATTGGTGAAAAATGTATGTACTTTGTTGATAATTTATCTTTTTGGGTAGAAAATTAACCTTCTTGGTTGATAATTCACATTTTTGGTTGAACAGATGAATTTTCTACAAAAAAAAAGGATTTTCAATAAACTAGTCAAATTTTCAACCAAATAAATGAATTTTTAACCAAATAGTTGAATTTTCAACCCAAAAGAATAATTTTCCATAAAAAATACAATTTTTTAATAAAATACACGAATTTTCGCTTATAGACAACAAAAAATTGAAACAAAACAGAATGGTTAAATTTTCAGTCAGAAAAATAAATTTTTAGCCAAGGAAATGAATTTTCAACTGGAATGATGAATCTTCAACCAAAAAATGATTTTTTAACCAAGCAGTTGAATTTGCAACCCAAAAGAATAATTTTCTATAAAAAAAGACACATTTTCAATAAAATACATGAATTTTCACTTGCAAAACAAAAAACATCTCAGCCAAAAATAGAATAATTAAATTTTAGTTAGGAAAATAAATTTGTAACAAAACAGTTAAATTTTCAACCAAAGAAATTAATTTTAAAGCAAACATGGAATAGTTGAATTTTCGGTTAGAAAAATTAATTTTTAACCAAAAAAGAAAATATAATTTTCAATAAAATAGTTAAATTTTGCATAAAAAAAAGGTTTTTCAACTAGGATAATGAATTATTTAAAAAAAAATGTTTTTAACAAAATGTTTCACTCTTAACTAAGTATTTGAATTTTCCATAAAAAAGATGAATTCCCAAAGAAAAATGTAATAGTTGATATTTCAACCAAAAATATTTTTATTTTAAACCAAAAACTGTTTAATTCAATAAAAAAAGACGAAATTTTCAAGTGTTTTTCTATTCAGAGGAAGCGCTGCAATCGCTACATTTTCAAAGAAAATTTGAAAATTAAATTCGGAAAGAAATATCAAAATAGTCGAGGTTATTTGCTTCACATAAATATCAAACTCAAAAGTGTCGCTTTTCAAATCTAACTTTAAAAATTTTGAGAATAGAGACAAAAACAGAAAATTTATTTTTCAATTTAATTATTAATTAATTAATTAATTAATAATTTAATTAAAACTAAAATTAAAATTAATTAATTAAGCGTCTCTAGCCCTTTTTTTATTTTCTGCTTCCATTCTGATTACACCCAACTCTCGGTTTAGGAACAGTGCCGGGGGTTGCCTGCAAATAGCCTTGTTCCTAAATCCGGAGTATCGAAACATAAACAGTGAGGGCCGCCTCAACAGTTTCCAATTGGAATGCATAATATTGCGCAATACACTCGACTGAGTACTCGCGCACTGCGGCCCTTCCGAGGCGCCAGTCGCAACCGTCTCTTGCCCCTTGAGCTGAGAAACTGCGTGGGCCAGCAATTCTAGGAATTCCTAAACCGAGAGCCGGGTGTAATTCATTTTTCTTTTTTTTGGAACTTGAGGTTGATACAATATGCAAATAAACACGACTATTTTGACATTTCTTTACAAATACATTTTTTACATTTTCTTTGATAGTTCGGCGATTACAGCGCTTCCGCGGAATAGAAAAACAGTTTAAAAGAAGAATAACTCCTATAGAACTCCAGGGGCACAAAGCTTGTGTTGATACGTTTTTTTTCTGCCGAGGCTTCAATTATACACTGTGTAGAAATTTTCGGAAAAGTCCGACAAATTTAGGATGCTAAAGTAACTAAAATTTACGAAATTAGGTTGCTGAAAACGAAATTCAGTAACTTTTATAGTAAATTTACTGAAATTTTTATTAACATTCAGGAACGTTATCTGAAAATTACAAGTAGTTTTCTAAAATTCGTAAATGATAACAGAAATATAAGTTACCGTGACCGAAAAAAGTGCGCAGTTGCTAACTGTGCACTCCTCGCTTCTCGATCGCGTTCGAATTGGTGGTTGTGGCCATGGGCGACAATGCACTGCAAAAGGTTACGTTGAATTATAACGATGCAGTAAATCTATTTTTTCCGATATTGAATTATCTCAAGCGTAAAAAGGGCTCGAAATTTGCACCAGGAGAAGAAACTGAAAAAAGTGTTGAAATCGCGAGTAAAGGCCACGACCTAGAAGTTCGGTTTATCTTTGCAATAAAATAATTAAATAGTTACAATATACTGAACCGACAAATTTGTTAATTCATTGAGACATTTATACTTACAGTAACTGAAAGTTACTAAATTGTAACAGAATTTTCTGAAACATGTGACTAAAGCTTTATGCAGTTACTGTTGCTGAAATTTCTGTCCCTGTTTAGGCAAATTTAGAAACAGTTTCTGCATAAAGCCTCAGTAACGCGTCTCTGAAAATTCCTACAGAAATTTTAATGTTTCAATTACAATGGTCCGTACTGAAAAATAAATGTAAAACTTAACTTTCTCTTATCATCTGCATGAAATATACTGCAAGCCTTTTTTCACTTTCTTTCAAAGAGTTATCAACTGATTTATCTAATAAACTTTCTTGACATCATCTTAATTAGTTGTTGATTTAATTTAATGATATTAGAAGCTGAATTTTATGTTCGTCAGTAGAGAAACTTGTGAATCATTCGCATAAAATGCGCATACCTCTCGATGAATGAAGATATAAATGCAGATAGAGAGAAATAGAGAAAAAGATGAATATTGATTTCACACTTGAGATGAAAGAGAGAAGTAAAATGTAAAATTTGATTTTATTCGAGGAACATTGGCAAAGAGTGCAGCTGGGACAGCCAGGAAGTATTCGAAGGTCAACGACTTATGTCTTATATTCACGAGTCGTATCTGTTCTCGGTTACCATGTAGGTTTTCTGACCGCGGAGAGATACTTTGTGATTCTCGAGAGAAATGAATATAGTACATATACATATTACATATACATATATATGGCGATTGTAAAAAGACCATAAAATTTTGTATTGCTATATATTTCCTACGGGGTACCTTTGTAATGTATTAATCGTTAATCATTGATTTACGAAGTTACCTAGACATCAATTTAGGGAGCGTCCATATATTACGTTCAGAAAAAGAATTTATTTCAACTAAAAAAACTGTTTTCTTGGATATACATAAAAATTTGATTGACTCAACACATTTTTTTGTTTGAATCAACCAAATACTTGATCTACTAAAAGATTCGGTTAAAACAACCAAACAATTTAGTTGCGCCAACCAAATATTTTCTTGTCCATATAATAACGATATTCTATGGTTGAACCAACAAAAATCTTGTTACATTTTGGTGGCCCCCCTCCCCTCAAAATGCCTTGTGACTTAGACGGTAGATTAATTATACATGAGTCACGTGACCTAAATTACCGATAATTTTTTTTGCAACCACTCACGTCCACACCGAATGAGATATCGAGTTGAAATTTTGGGGAAAGCCTCAGGAAACAATAATGTACGTTTGTATACAACATTTGGAACGAAATTTAGAAAAAAAAATTTTTGAAGAAATTAAAACCGGAGCAATATCGGCATTTTTTGTGCAACAACTCATGTCCACACAAAATGGGATATCGAGTTGAAACTTTGGGGAAAGCATCAGGAAACTGTAATCTGCGTTTGTATACAACATTTGGCTCGAAATGTTGAAGAAAAAAATGTAAAGAATAAGGAAATTCACAAAAATACCGACCGTGCTGTAGAATTCTGTAACCAATTTTCAATGTTCCCAATGAAACATTTTTGAGGTTCTGGCTCACATGTCTTGAGGAAAATGATGCAAACATCGGTTGCAATAATTACACTTGATGATATTTGCTGATTTGGTGCAAATAAACAAATTGATATTTGATATATCCATGTTTTCAGCACTGTTGATAATGCAGATCGCTTGATTGCCGGTCGATATTTGTTATTCAAATAATAACATTTTTTTTCTTCCCCAACTCTATGCTTTACCACACACTGTCCTTTTATATTTATTAATATTTTCCCAAATTTTTTCCGCTCTATTTTAACTTTTATTTTTAAATATGGGACAAAAAATATCGATCTCAGGACTGGCTGAGTCACGTGACTAATGTATAACATGGCCTTAATCATAAACTCTTTTCTCGCTTTTTAAAGAATTCATATTTTCCCCATATTTCACTTGTCTACAAACTAAAAAAAAAATGTTGTACATTTAGTGACGCTATATTTAAAAAACGCATTGAAACAAAACTTTTCATGGATTTGTTTTCCAAAATTTGCATGTTTCTTTTCGTCTGAAACAATGACTTTTTTTTATTTTGGTACATTGCACCTGATCTACCAAACTGATGAGGGATACCTTTTGCAACGTGCTTGATCGTTTCTAACTTGAGATATGGTTCACAGAGTAAAGCTATCATCGAAACCATTTTTTAAAAATTAATATTTGGAAAACCAGGCAAAAAATTTTTTTTCAATGCGATTTTTAAGTTTAGCAGGCCAAAATACATTTGAAAAATAAAGCGGCACTAAACGTACAAAATGACTGTAAACTAGTGTTTTCAAGAAACTTCACCTTTTTCTCGTTTTTTGGCTCACATGTGGATTTAATTAATAAAACCCAATAAGAAAATCCAACTATTCTTGGTCATAAGTTTTTTATTTTTGCGGTTGAAACGACTACAATTATATTTTTAAATCAGAATTCATTTTCTTGGGTTAAAAATTCTATTATTTGGTTGAAAATTTAATTATTTTGTTGAAAATAAAACTATTTTTTTTAAAGTCATCATTTTTGGTCAAAAAATAAACTGATTAGTTGAAAGTCAAACTATTTTGTTAAAAATTAATTTTTTTGGTTGAAGATTCATGTCATTGGTTGAAAATTCATGTCTTTGGTTGAAAATTCAAATATTTTGTTTAAAATTCGTTTCATTTTTGGTTGAAAATAAACTATTTTCACTGAAAATTTTACTATTTCATTTTTTGTTAGACATTTAATTTTCATATTTGAAAATTCATCTTTTTTAGTTGAAAATTCGTGTACATATTTTGTTGACAATTTATCTTTTTCTTGGAGAAAATTAATACTCTTGATAAACAATCAACTTTATCGTTCTTTGTGTGAATGTTCAACTCTTTTCTTGATTTTTTTTTAAGATTGATCTCTTCGGTTAAAAAATTAACTATTTTGTTAAAAATTTGTTTTTTATTTTGGTTGAAAATTAATTTTTTGTTAATGAAAATTTAACTATTCCCTTTTTTGTCAAAAATTTATCGTTTTTAGTTGAAAATTCAAGTATTTGGTTGAAAATAATTTTTTTTATAGAAAATTTAACTATTTCATTTCTTATTAAAAACTTCCTTTTTGTAGTTGAAAATTCATATTTTGTAGTTGAAAATTCATATTTTTTAGTTGAAAATTCAGGTACATATTTTGTTAATAATTCATATTTTTCTTGGAGAAAATTAATGCTCTTGGTAAAAAATCAACTTTATGGTTGAATGTAGAACTCTTTTCTTTACATTTTTTTTAAGATTCATCTCTTCGGTTAAAAATTTAACTATTTTGTTAAAAATTTGTTTCATTTTGGTTGAAAATTAATTTTTTTGTTAATGAAAATTTAATTATTCCCTTTTTTTATGAAAAATTTACCTTTTTTAGTTCAAAATTCATTTTTTTTATTTGATAATTCAAGTATTTGGTTGAAAATTTATGTATATTGGATTCATCTTTTTTCGGAGAAAATTATTCCTCTTGGTTAAAAAATCAAATTTTTGGTTGAATGTTGAACTCTTTTCTTGAAAATTCATTTTTTTAAAGATTCATCATTTTAGTTAAAAAATCATCTCTGTTTTAAAACTTAACAATTTTGCTAAAAATTAGTTTTTTTGTTGTTGAGAATTAATTTTTTCACTGAAAATTGACCTTTATGGTGGAAAATTCATGGATTTTGTTGAAAATTAGTCCTTTTTGTAGAACATTAATCTTCCTGGTTGAAAATTTATATTTTTTGGTTAAAAATGCAACTGCTTGGTTGGAAATTAAATTTTTAAATATCAACTATATAACATGTTTCGTTTAAATTAATTTGTTTGTTTGTTTAAAGTTCAAATGTTTTGTAGAAAATTATCCTCCTTTTGGTTTGAAAATTCAACGGTTTGGTAGAAATCAAAATTTAGCTGAAATCAAATTACCTTTTTTTTTAATTTATATTTTTGATCGAAAATTCAATTACTTTCGTTAAAAATTAAACTATTTGGTTAAAACTTAAACTATTTATTTGAAAATTTAACTATTTTATTGGGAATTCGTCTCTTTTGGCTAAAAATTAATGTTTTTATCTGAAAATGTATCTATTCCATTTTTGGTTGAAAATTTTTTCATTGTAAGTTGAAAATTCAACTATTTGGTTGAAGATTAAACTATTTCGTTTGAAATTCATATTTTTAATTGAATTCCACTGGTTGAAAATTCCTTTTTTTTTGTTTAGAAATATTTTTTTAAACTTAAAATTTCACGATTTAATTTCTGGTTGAAAATTTATGTTTTTTTTAAATTGAAAATGCAACTATTTCTTTAAAAATTCATCTTTCTTGATTAAAAATAAGCTTTCTTGTTGAAAATTTTTCTTTTCTGGTTTAAATTCACCTGTTTTCTAAAACATTAAACGTTTTAGCATGAAAACTTAACTATTTTGTTCAAAATTCGTTTTTTTTATTAGCATTAAACTGGTTGAAAATTAGTATTTCTTTAAACTAAAAATTCAACTATTTGCTTGAAAATTCATGTATTTTGTTAAAAACTCATCTTTTGGTAGAAAATTAATCTTTTCGGTTGAAAATTCATCCTTGTAAGTTAAATTGAGTTTTTATGTCATTTTGACGACTAGCGTAGTGAAATAGTTTTTTTCGATGAAATGGAGGTTTTTGATCTACTAGTCTAAACCAAAAAGGGTTATATTCTTTAGCTGTGAAAATAATTTCTCTGAAAAATTCAACTATTTTCTTGAAAGTTTATTATTTTGTTGAAAATTCATCTTTTATGGTAGAAAATTTATCTTTTTTGCTTGAAAAATCATCTCTTTTGGCTGAAAATGATCTTTTTTGTCAAAAATTTAACTGTCTTCTAAAAAAATTCGTCTTTTTGACTTGAAAATTCGTTAGGGCACATCCCCCCCCCCCCTAGATTTTCACGTAAGACGTGAACCCTCCATTAGAATATAAAATTTTTAAAATCAATAAATTTATCCGTAGGAAAAATTTGTATAATTATATGAACGTCAAATTTCTTTTAACTTAGAGAAAAGTAGATAGGGCAAAACGCCAATAGTCAAAAAAAGACTGAGAGAATTTGGCATTAGAACAAAACAGAGAAAAGGGAAAAATATGTCTTGGACGTTAGTCACTCGGCGAAAATCAGGATTCGAAATTAGACTCCAAGCACTAAAAATATGGTTCTTTTGATGTTAGGGTAAAAATACTGAAACCCTAAAAAATTGACTAGACTCAGAAAAAATATTCTTTAGCTGAAAGAAATTTCTTTGGTTCAATGAAGTGGTTTTTTGTTCCAATAAAAATTGTTATTTAATTTCAAATTATTTTCTTAATTTTCAAGTTACTTTTGGTTAAATGGCAGAAATTAGGTTAAAGAAACGGTTTTTTTCAATTCAAGATATGTAATATTTTTCCGAGTGTAAAAAAGAATCCTCAAAAGAATCATCAACATCCTGCACGGATAGTTCTTCTTGAATCAATATCAAACTCATCCATCAAATACTCCCCCCCAAAGATATCCTCATTTTCCAGGAAAGCTCTTTTCCTTCTCCCTCTTAGTTTCATTGAGATCCTCGATTAGGGTGGCCATTAGAAATTTGAATATTACGAACGCAACCCCCTAATTTTGTTTCTTTTGGTAAAAAAATACTGACACAAATTTTCTTTTATTATTATCAATTTTTTTGGGTTCCTTTTTGGGTTTCTTAGTTTTTTTATTTCTTAAATTACAAATTCAAGTCAAAAAATTATTTGACACCTAGAAAGTATTTGTTACATATTGAGAAATAAGACCTAAATTTGACAAAACAAAACAAATTGTTTGAAGATATTATCGGACATAGAGTACGAAAATTTTTTATTTCAGTACAATTAATGGTCTGAAATAATGCAAAGTATTTCTTCAACTACATATTTAGAGAATATTCTCCATGCCATGCCACGCTGAAAAAACCAGTTCACGTCAGATCACTGAAGTTAAGAAGCGTTGGGCGCGGTTAGTACTTGGATGGGTGACCATTCGAGAATACTGTGTGCTGTTGGCATATTATGGGTGTGGTGAGCCCAAACTTGTAGTTATTTATAACTACAAGAAAACTATCCACCTAGAAACACTACCCGAATCGGGTAGTGTCACGCCTACCCTGAAAGGGAAATGGCTTAATGGTATACTACTACTACTCCACAATTTATTAATGAACGTAAAATATTTATACCAGGTGGCAGAAAAAATCTTCAATTTTTAAACACACGAAAGAGTAACATTTTTTATATTTTGAAGATGCCTATAGTACTTTTAAATGTATTTTTACCAAATTGTTGGCCCTACATTTATCACTTAAAGAATCAAAAATTAAGAAAATTGAAGTTTAGACCTAAAACGGCCCAGCGAAACATCTAAACTATTTTTTTTAAGATAAAAGAAAATCTATGGTAGACAGGCAAAATACTTCGAGTCTGAGAATCATGGCGACAAAATGTATTTTTTTTATAGGAAATCAGGCGACACGTATTTTTCCAATTTGAGAAAAAACATGTCCAGAAGATTTTGGGTAATGGAACTTTGAAGCTTGTTTTTCAAAAAAAAAAAAAAAAGAGATCGGAAGAGAAAAAAAAAAATTTGTTCTTTAAATCTCTATAACTTTTGACCTAACTGAGATATTAAACTTTCCATTTCAGGTTCTGGTGAGGCTATTTTTACAAAAACCACACCTTTTTATTTTTTTCCATCTTTTGTTGTACTTCTATAAGGAAAACATCCTGTAAGTTTTATACGGGCCAGAAAAAAATGTCTTTTTTCGAACAATTGAATTTTCGCATTTTTCATATAAAGAACGACAGGCAGGAAAAAATGTCAAGAAAAAAGTTTGCTAATTTGAAAAAATTCGAAAAATAAAATTTCTGAATAAAAATCTCGCGCCCAAACAAATTTTCTGGCCCGTATAAAACTTGCAGAAAGTTTATAGCAAATTTGGTTGAAAAGTCATTTTTTTTGGTTGAAAATTCGTTCTTTTTTCTGTTTGAAAATTAATTTTATGAACTGAAAATTTAACTATTCCATTTTTCGTTAAAAATTTATCGTTTTTGTTTGAAAATTAATTCAACTACTTGCTGACAGTTGAACTATTTTGTTAAAAACTCGGTCTTTTGGTTGAAGATTCTTGATTTGATTTCACGTATTTTATTTACAAAATTTATTTTTTGGTAGAAAATTAATTTTCTTAATTAAAAATTCAACTATTTGTTTGAAAATTCATGTATTTTGTCAGAAATTGGTATTTTTTGGTAGAAAAAGAATCTTTTTGCTTGAAAATTCATATTTTTGGTTAAAAATTGAACTATTTTGGTCAAAAATTTAACTACTTTGTTGAATATTAATTTCTTTTTGTTGAAAACTAATTTTTTGTGACTGAAAATTTAACTCCTCCATTTTTTATTGTAAATTTATCTTTCTCAGTTGAAAATTAGTTTTCTTGGTTGAAAATTCATTTTTTTTGTTTGCTGGAAAAAATTAACTTTTTTAATGGAAAATGTAATTATTCCATTTTGTACTGTAAATTTATCTTTTTCAGTAGAAAATTAAAACTATCTTGTTGAAAATTCATGTATTTTGTTAAAAATTTATCTTTTTTTGGTAGAAAATTAATCTTTTTGGTTGAAAATTCTACTACTTCGTTGAAAGTTGAACTACTTTGTTAGAAATACATTTTGTGGCCAATGATGCAACATTTCAATTAAAAGTGTATCTACTTTGTTGAAAATTAAACAATTTTGTTAAAAATGATCCTTTTTGGTTAAAAAGTTTTGTTTAAAATTCGTCTTTTTGGTTGAGGATTCAACTATTCTGTTGAAAAATCATTGTTTTTGTTGGTTAAAAAATTATTTTTTGGGTGAAAATTAAACTATTCTACTTGAAGATTCATCATTTTAGTAGAAAATTCATCTCCTTGGTAGAAAATTCAACTTTTCCATTTCTGATTGTAAATTTATCCTTTTTAGTTGAAAATCTATCTTTTTGGTTGAGAATTATTTTGTTGTTGTTGAAAATTAATGTTTTTGACGAAAATTTAACTATTCCATTTTGTACTGTAAATTTATCTTTTTCAGTAAAAAATTAAAACTATCTTGTTGAAAATTGATGTATTTTGTTAAAAAATTTATCTTTTTTTGGTAGAAAATTAATCTTTTTGGTTGAAAATTCTACTACTTCGTTGAAAGTACAACTACCTTGTTAGAAGTTCATTTTGTGCCCAATGATGCATCATTTCAGTTGAAAATTTATCTACTTTGATGAAAATTAAACAATTTTGTTAAAAATTATCCTTTTTAGTTGAAAAGTTTTGTTGCAAATTTGTCTTTTTGGTTGAGGATTCGACTATTCTGTTGAAAAATCATTGTTTCTTTGGTTAAAAAATTATTTTTTGTCTGAAAATTTAAGTATTCCAGTTGAAGATTCATCATTTTAGTAGAAAATTCATCTCCTTGGTAGCAAATTCAACTTTTCCATTTTTGATTGCGAATTCATCTTTTTTTGGTTGAAAATCCATCTTCTTGGTTAAGAATTATTTTGTTGTTGTTGAAAATTAATGTTTTTGACGGAAAATATAACTATTCCATTTTGTTTGTAAATTTATCTTTTGTAGTTGAAAATTCTACTATTTGGATGACAATTCTACTATTTAGTAGAAAGTTGAACTACTTTGTTATAAATTTATTTTTTGGTCAAAGATGTATTATTTTAGTTGAAAATTCATCTCTTTGGTTGAAAACTTAACTAATTTGTTGAAAATAATCTTTTTTTTTAATTGTAAAGAATTAATTTTTTTAAATGAAAATGTAACTATTCCATTTTTTGTTACAAATTAATCTTTTTTTGGTTGAAAATTCATCTTTTTTAGTTAAAAATTTTACTATTTGGTTGAAATATCGTATTTTCGGTAAAAAATTAATCTTCATGGTAAAAAATTGAAGTTTTTGTTTGAAAATTCGTCTATTTGGTTAAAAGTTAATCTATTCTTTTGAAAGTTAAACAATCATTGTTTTTTGTTAAACATTTTTTTTACTGTAAATTTAACTATTCCACTTAAGGATTCAATTTAACTACTCTTTTCAAAATTCATTTTAATTTTTTGATTAACATTTAATTTTTGAACTGAAAATTTAACTATTCCATTTTGTATTGTAAATTTATCTTTTGTAGTTGAAAATTCTACTATTTGGATGACAATTCTACTATTTAGTAGAAAGTTGAACTACTTTGTTATAAATTTATTTTTTGGTCAAACATGCATTATTTTAGTTGTAAATTCATCTCTTTGGTTGAAAATTTAACTAATTTGTTGAAAATACGTTTTTCTAATTGTAAAAAATTAATCATTTTTTGGTTGAAAATTTATCTTTTTTAGATGAAAATTTTACTATTTGTTTGAAATGTCGTATTTTTCGGTAAAAAATTAATCTTCATGGTAAAAAATTCATTTTTTTGGTTGAAAATTCCTCTATTTGTTTAAAAGTTAACCTACCCTTTTGAAAGTTAAACGATCATTGTTTTTTGATTACATTTTTTTTTACTGTAAATTGAACTATTCCACTTGAGGATTCAATTTAACTACTTTGTTGAAAATTCCTTTTTCTTTTTCGGTTAAAATTTAAGTTTTTAACTGAAAATTTTACTATTCCATTTGTGGTGAAAAATTTATCTTCTTAGTTGAAAATTCAATTACTTGGTTTAAGGTTGACCTCTTTTCTTGAAAATTTAACCGTTTTTTTTCGAAAGGCAGTCCTTTTTGCTCCAACTCATACAGAGGAAATTGATCAGAAAAAAGTGGATAAAAGAGGAAAAATAAAATGAGACTCTGTTGGGAAGGCAGGTTGGTTGGAAACTGGAACCACGTGTTTGAACTGACTCTCGAGTTCTCCGCATCATCTCAAGATCTGAGTGTCGTTCCCGTCGACGTCGACGACGTCGTGACTGAGGGAAACTGAAGGAAGCCTTGAAATCTTGAAATACTCGGGAAAGAGGAGTAAAAGCACGAAAGTAAAGAAGAAAATAGAAAAAAAAGCAAGAGGGAAAAAGGAAAAAAGGGAACAAAGGGGCTCCAGTTAGAGTAGAACATGAGAAGAAGTAGATGGAAAGTGGGTTTTGAAGGTCCGCGTGCAGCTGAGACGATCTGCCTCTTTAACCCGACCTAGCCTGAACGAAACCGACTAACCTGACACGCTGAAGTTCGCGAAAAATCGAAGAGAACATCCAACATCGCAAACTCATCGATTTACTCGACACGGCCTGTTCTTCGCAAAAGAGTTCACACCCACTTCTGTGAAACATGCAGACCCTTGAACAGCTTTTTCAACGCCCTACCCGGTTCTCATGGGGTCGCCGCTGAAGCATCCTTGAAGGAAGAAGGAAGGATGGAAAAAAAGGGAATGTGTGAAATGAGAGACCGAGAAAAAGAAGAGCAAACACCGATAACAAGGGCACGATGCGAATGCTGATAATGATGTTCCCAGCGGACACATTCTGCAAATGTTAAGTAACAAAAAGGTTACATTTGTACATAACAGACAATCACAGTCCAAAATGCTCTCAAACCAGGGGAAATAGGTTGATTTTTCACGGAAGTAGGGGAATAAATTCTTTTTATACAAAGTAATTTAGGTAACCATATTCATAAGATTTTAAGTTGAAGATTGCATTTGTAACAAAATAATTGAATTTTTAATCAAGAAAGATTAATTTTCTACCAAACGAGATGTATGTATGTATACCATTAAGCCATTTCCCTTTCAGGGTAGGCGTGACACTAACTGATTCGGGTAGTGTTTCTAGGTGGATAGTTTTCTTGTAGTTATAAATAACTACAAGTTTGGGCTCACCGCACCCATAATATGCCAACAGCGCACAGTATTTTCGAATGGTCACCCATCCAAGTATTCACCGCGCCCAACGCTGCTTAACTTCAGTGATCTGACGAGAACTGGTTTTTTCAGCCTGACATGGCCGTTGGCCATGAATACCAAATGATGAATACCAAAAAATTAATTTTTAACTGAGGAAGACGAACTTTCACCCTAATATTATTTGGCTTGAATTTTCAGATAAAAATATCAGTTTCGACCAAATGATCCATTTACAACCAAATAATTGAACAGTTAAATTAAAAAGTTAAATTTTCAACCGAAACTAAGAGTGTTAACCTTTTTTTAAACCAAATTGTTGGATAATTTTCTGCAAAACAGATGAATTTTTAACCAAAAAATATTCATCTTCAACAAAAAAGTTAATTTTCAAACAAATAGTTTAATTTTCTACTAAATTTTTTTATTTTTCAACGTATAAAGATGAATGTTCAAACCAAAAACGAATTTTTTACAAAACAGTGGAATTTTCAACAAATAAGTTAACTTTTATTCAAATATTTGAATTTTCTACCAAATTCTTGAATTATTAACCTACAAAGTTGAATTTTCAAACCAAAAAGAGAACTTTTCAACAAAAGTTGAATTTTCAACAAAAAAGTTAATTTTCAACCAAATAGTTGAATTTGCTACAAAATTGTTGATTTGTCAACGTAGAAAGATGAATGTTCAAAAAAGAGAAATTTTCAACCAAGAAAGAAAAAAAATTCTACCGATTTTTTGAATTTTTAACCCGAAAAGACGAATTTTTTTACAAAACAGTTGCATTTTCAACAAATAAGTTTATTTTTAATCAAGTAGTTGAATTTTAAAC
>CAKNYM010045201.1:11289-30849 GCA_932195095.1 Andricus curvator | reverse complement strand
TTTTCAACAAATAAGTTTATTTTTAATCAAGTAGTTGAATTTTAAACACACAAAGATGAATGTTCCAAAAGAAAAAGACGACTTTTCAACCCGAAAAAATAAATTTTCAACAAAAAAGTTAATTTTCAACCAAACAGTTTAACTTTATAACCATTTTTTTTATTTGTCAACGTATAAAGATGAATGTTCAAACCAAAGACGAATTTTTTACAAAACAGTGGCATTTTCAACAAATAAGTTAACTTTTAATCAAATAGTAGAATTCTCTACCAAATTCTTGAATTATTAACCTGCAAAGTTGAATTTTCAAACCAAAAACAAATTTTCAATAAAAGTTGAATTTTCAGCAAAAAAGATAATTTTCAACCAAATAGTTGAATTTGCTACAAAATTGTTCATTTGTCAACGTAGAAAGATGAATGTTCAAAAAAGAGAAATATTCAACCAGAAAAGAAAACAAATTCTACCGACTTTTTGAATTTTTAACCCTAAAAGACGAATTTCTCGACGAATTTTTTTACAAAACAGTTGCATTTTCAATAAATAAGTTTTTTATTAATCAAGTAATTGAATTTTCTACCAAATTTTTGAAAATATAAAAGTTTATTTTCAACCAAATAGTTAAATTTTTTACAAAATTTTGGATTCTTCGACTTACAAAGATGAATGTTCAAACCAAAAAGGCGAATTTTCAACAAGAATGCAATTGAAAGAGAAGAAAAGCAAGCGGTTTGTTGAATTTTCAACCCAAAAAGACGAATTTTTTACAAACAAGTTCAATTATCAACAAAAAAGTTCATTATTAACCAAATAGTTGAATTATTTTCTGAAAAACAGATGAATTTTTAACCCAAAAATATGAATTTTCAACAAAAAAGATCGTTTTCATCCAAATAGTAAGCTTTTGTACATAAAAAAGACGAATTTTGTACCAACCAGTTGAATTCTGAACCAAAAGATAATAATAGAAAAATGTAATAGTTGATGCTTCAACAATAACAAAAAAAAAACGAATTTACAACAAATTAGTTACATTTTCAAACAAACAAATGAACCAGCAGGCAAAATTTTTTTTTTTTTAACAAAGTAGATCAACATTTACCCAAATAAATCAATCTCCAATTAAAAAATATTAATTTCGACCAAGTAATTCAACTTTCAGCAAAAAATGAACTGTCAACTAAAATGATAAATCTTGAACTGGAATAGTTAAATTTTCAGTTAAAAAAATTAATTTTGAACAAAAAAAAGCGAATTATAAAACAAAAATGATGAATCCTCGACAAAAAAATTATTTTTTAACAACGAGCTTCTTTCAAATTACAACCTCTTTACTTAAAAATATAATCGTCAGAAGGAAGCAACTGCAAAAAAATAGAAATACAAAGCAAATAAATATTACTGACAAGAAATATTATATGAGTGGCGGAAAAACTTCATTTTCAAAATTCCCTAATTTTTCCCTGATCATTAATACTCAAAAGCCAGAATCTTAATTTTGTAACATTTTTAATGTAGAATCTTTTACAAACGGAATAAAGCAACTTGAAAATAAATTTTCTTACTTTTAGAAGATTTTTTCAAAATCCCTGACTTTCCCTAATCACCAAAAAAATCCCTGTTTCCCGGTCCAGTGGGCACTATATGATTTGTCTAATAACCAAACAGATCGCAAAATAATCTGATATCGAAGAAACTTGTTTGGATCAAGAGGAAATTGGAAGATACGATAAAAATAGATTAAAGGGTTTATACTCCTACACAGAAATTTGGTCTGGGATGGCGAAATAGAAGATTTGGTCGTTCGTCTCGCTTGTCAGGAAAACCATTTTTCACGTCACCAGAAGCAAGCTGAACGGCCCTTGAATCCCTAGGAGTAAAAAAAATATTGATTTCAGGCACCATCGAAATAATACAAAAACTCTGGAATTTTCCCTCGGATTTTTGCTGCATGGATTCTCGTAACCCAAATTCTTTTCGCTCAGGATTCGTTCTCGCATTACAAGAGAAGAAATGTCTCGAAAAAGAGACTTTCTTCAAGACACATGACACCTAAAAGCTCCCTAATTGACAGCTGAACCCTATTCTCTATTCTTCGTCTCAGAAAATCAGAAAATATATTCGTAAATATCCTGTGTCTTGATGTAGAATCATCTCAGCTTTCTATTAAATTCAAAATCCAAATTTTAGGTATCCACCCTTTAGAAAACATTCTCACAAATCTTAAAATTATTCCCAGATTTCGTAATAGAAGCACTTTCAACCAAGAAAGATTCCTCAGTCAAGAAAGAAAAGAAATTAAACCAAATCCTTGAATTTTCAACCCAAAAAAGACCAATTTTCTACAAAACAGTTGAATTTTTAACCCGAAAATATGAATTTTAAGCAAAAAAGTTCATTTTTAACAAAATAGTTGAAGTTTCTATAAATCTGTTGAATTTTCAAACCAAAAAGACGACTTTTCTACAAAACAGTTGAATTTTTAACCCGAAAATATGAATTTTTAATTTAAAAGTTAATTTTTAAACAATAATTTACTACCAAAATGTCGAAATTTCAAGCAGAAAAGATGAATTTTCTACAAAGCTGTCGAATTTTTAACCCGAAAATATGAATTTTCAACAAAGAAGTTAATTTCTACCAAACTGTTAAAATTTCAAGCAGAAAGGACAAATTTTCTACAAAGCACTTAAATTTTCGACCTAAAAATATAAATTTTTAGATTAATTTTTCAACCATACAGTTGCACTTTTAACCAAAAGAGATGCAGTTTCTAACCAAAAAATAAATTGGCAACCAAACAAACTTTTCATTAAAAAAAGAAAACAAATTTCAACCAGAATTGTGGAATTTTTAAGCCAAAAAGACGAGTTCTTCATAAAACAGTTGAATTTTCAACAAAAAATTTAATTTTAAATAAAATAGTAAAATTTTCAACCAAAGAGATGAATTTTCAATCAAATCAAAAAATAATTTTTTACAAAGTAGTTCGACTTTCAACCAAGTAGTTGAGTTTTCAATAAAAAAGATGACTTTTTAACAAAATAGTTCATTTTTAACCAACAAAATTGAATTATCAACCAACTAGTTGAATTTCGACAAAAAAGTTAAAATTCAACCAAATAGTTGCATTCTCAACCAAAAAAGATTAAATTTTTACCAAAATTGATGAATTTTTAACCCATAAAGACGATTTTTCCAAAAAAAAATGTAAATTCCAACTAAATACTTGCATGTTCTAACAAAACAGTAAAATTTTCAACTCAAAAAGATGAATTTTTAACCAAGAAAATTAATATTCAATACTAAATAATTTCAGTAAAAAAAGAAAAAAAAATTTCAAAAAAAAAATTGTGGAATTTTCAAGCCAAAAAGGCGGATTTTCTATGAAACAGTAGAATTTTCAACCAAAAAGAATAACTTTTAAACAAAGTTGTTGATTTTTTAACAAAATAATTGAATTTTCAACCAAATACTTGAATTTTTAACCAAAAGGATAAACTTTCAACAAAAAATAATGAAGTTTCAATGAAAAATAGTTAGATTTTCTCGTTGGTTCCTATTAATTCAGTTCGCAATTAAGCGAAAAAACGAGAAAAAAGGGGAAAACGGGAAAGTTTCTTGAAAACAGGGAAAAAGAGGAATTCTTTAAAAAAGGGCATGGCTAACTTGAACAATTTTTGACTGAAAAGTGCTCGCCTATCCCAGTTTCTTCCTGAATATGTTTTGGGGATGCCTCCTGAGTATTTTAAGCCCTAAATGAAAAAAATTGTTTTTCCCCCTTTTTAAGAAATCATATTTTTTTGTGAGGTTATGAAGTATATTTTCGTTCAAACATGAAATATACCCACTTCCAGTTGCTCCTGGGACAACAGTATAGTGGCAATAGGTTCAGTACAGATCTTATTATCATCCCCCACTTCAACCCGAAAATAATAATTTTGTTCCTGACTTTAGAAAAACGCGCTCTCTTAAACTGAACCAGTGAAATTGTCACTGGTTTAATCAGTATTTTGAATTATCACTGGTGAACCAGTGATTTTCCTACTTTGACTGGCTGAACCAGTAAGTCACTCAACTAAAAACAGCGTAACTGAATATACCAGTGACGCCAAATGATGAATTCAACCAGTCATATAGCGCTCCACGCGGCCAAGACATGAACCTCCAGTTCAATCGTCCGGTCCGCGCGTGTCACGTCATTGCATTTAGCCACTCCACGTGTTAACTGTCGAAAACGGACTTTATTCCGTACTAGTGTTTGTGTTAGAAATATGTGAGGCATGACCCTCATTTAATGTTGTGAGAGTAAATTACGGGTTTTTAAAGACAATTTTGTAAAGATTAGCATAAAAGTGATGAATAAAATTATAAGTGGCATACCTAACCAGCTAACTACTGTTACCGAGTAATCAGAGAACCTCACTGATTAAACCAGTGGCGGAATTTCACTGAGTGAACCAGTGAAATCTCACTGATTATCAGTGAAATACTTTTGGCTGTTTCAACAAGTGAGATTTCACTGGTTCATTTTATGAGAGCGAATATCTCTTAACCCTAAAGAACCGATCATAATAAAGGTCCCTGGAAATCATCGGTAAATCATACTTCATAAACTGAGACCAAACGGAGAAGCCATTTTTTTATTGTTATTTTGTAGAATTAGGTCCTTAAGGATGATAGTCTTTCGTTTTTTTGTTAGGTTCCCCCAAAAAGGAACCGAGCAGATCCTTTTCTTCCGGCATAGCCAGTAACAAGCATCGTAAGTCACGAAAACAAAAAACAGATGTGAACTGTTTTATCTCCTCCCTTTTTAGATAAATAGTAGAATACTCCACTACTGCAATGACGGTGTTATCGTGGTGCCGCTAATATGGCACATTTTTTTCTTTAGATTATTACATAAAAAAAAAATTTCTCCGACAAAAACGGCCTTTGCCGGTATTCTTCCTATTCTTTAGATTGTACATACAAAAAAATAAACAAAATATCTTCTCCGTTTGGCCTCAGTTTATGAAATCCGATTTTCCGACGATTTCCAAGGGAAATAAGGGCCCTCTTCATACGGACACCCACAATATTGAAATGCTTGATCAAATTAAATCTTAGATTCAGAAAAAAGAGTGCAGAGTATGTATGTAAAGAGTTGTTGCAAAAAGCCAGACAAGACAAGACATGAACATATATCGAGTAGACTTGAGTCATTTAGAGATTATATGCCAGTGCACTCACGAGAAAACATTGCGCAAAAGCGTTTTATAACACACACAATGTCTTGCTGTTTGCTAGGCAGCTGGTTGTATTATCCGCCGGAAGAGTTGACGAAGAGAGAGGTGAAGCCCTCGGAAAAGATAACGAAGGAGTGAGAAAGGAAAAAGTCCTCAGAAGTCTCAGAACAGAAAGAGTGAGGCAGGTGTTGTCATCTATCCTTCCTTCCTACCTGTACAAAAGATCGACCTTCCAGGTTCTTCACACAAAACAATCATTCCGTTCAAAAGTGGATGGAAAACAATTTTCTATCCAGAGAACAGTATTTTTCTTTAAAATAGAAGAGCCATATTTTATGTTGATAACAATTGCGCGTGACTGCATTTATTAAGTAAATTGGTTATTATAATAATTTTAAAGGATATGACAATCCAAACTCATATTATCCCGATTTTTAAAGAACATTAAATACCTCTTTGTCTGTAGTCGAATTGACAATATAATGCCTTACGCGCGATTATTTTTGTTATCTCACGCAATTTTTAAATTAATATTAATACAAAATTTTTTATTTTATAGTATATACACGGGAAAAAATAATATAAGCTGCCTATCGATACCAGCAGTTATGTTTTGTCAATGAGTGCACTCATTGACAAAACAACTAAAAAAAATCTGCCCGCTTCGCGGGCACATTCTCATCGCGCGCTTCGCGCGCGGCTCGCTTCGCTCGCAAGTTTGAGCGCGCCTAGGGCGCGCAACTGTTGGATCTCGCGCTTCGCGCTCGATTATGTATTCACCTCGCGCTACGCGCTCGGGCGTATCTACATCGCACTTTACGCTCGGTTGCTCTAGATTTTTAAACTTCGCGTTCGACTTCGATGAAAAGAAAAAGTTTGTTTGCAAATATTATAAAATTATCAAAACCTCTACATATTAAGTGATTGTTAAATTTGTTTTTATTTTAGACTGAAAAGGAACTTCATTTACTCAAGGTTCTATCGACCTTAAGGAACACATTCTCATCCAGACACTCGCGCTCCGCGCTCGATATTTGATTTGAAAATCATTTGAACCTTGCGTTCCACGCTCGGTTCTGTGCATTTGATTTTTCTATTTTCAATGCTGTTTTTTACGAATAAAACAAAAACTACGCGTCATATCAAAAAGTGAATGATAAGAAATTTGTAGATCTTTTTTGGGTGCACAATTTTGGTGGAATGATCTTTTCTCGTATCTTGCATAGTTTCACAGCAAAATGGAATTTTTGATTATTTTTTTGTGCGATCAAAATTTGAATTTTTTATTTTTTCAAAAAATTCAAAAAGTTGTTATGAAAATATTATAGGGCGTTCAAAAAGCAACGTTTTTCTCCTCTTGACTTTTTTTCATATCGTGCGTTTTTCGGCTTAAAATGTACATTTTCGTTTGTTTTTTGGAATTTTGAAAATGCTATAACTCCAGTAATTTTTGTTTTATCACGAAAAGTCATAAGAATATTTTGTTCGTCATTTTGAGTAATACTAATAACCATACATAGAATTTTTAAATCTTCAAAAAAAGTGGTCTCAAAAATTTTCAAAATGTGCTCACTTTTTGAATTTTCATCCAAAATAGCTGGTTAACGAACTCGTTCTCTATTTTTCGGCCATAAAAAAGTGTGCCAAAGCTCAATCAAATCTGATCATTTTTTCGAAAGTTATCGTGGCTACAGACAGACAGACAGACAGACAGACAGACAGACAGACAGACAGACAGACAGACAGACAGACTGACAGACAGACAGACAGACAGACAGACAGACAGACAGACTACAGACAGACAGACACCTTGGTAAAAACCGTTTTTTCTGGCTCAGGGGGTCTCAAAACGTGGAGATTTGATGAAAACCGACTATGTCAAATTTTACATAAAACCAATACCTTCTCATTAGAATGAGAATGTAAAAAGAATTGTATTTTTATTTGAGACAGCTTCACACCATATATATGACATATGTATAAGCCGTTTTCTTGGTTTTATGACAATTTTGGTTCTATAAATTGAAAAACCATTGTCAAACTTCAGATAATCGCGATAAAGAAATTTTCAAAGCCAAATTCAAAGCTATCTTCGCATTGCTCACGCGAAGAAAAAGTTTTGAGAAAATATCAACTTCGCACATCTTCAGAAAGTAAATTTTCCAAATTCGTTGTTAAGGGGATTTTTCTCGTTCCTTGATGCCTTCACATCGAATTGGTTTTCATAATTTAAATACAAAATTCCGTAAGAAAGTCGAATTTTTTCCGTGTATTATCTAAACTAATAGAAAAGAAACGACATTGTATTTGATAACTGCTGAAAATTGCGATTTTAACTTCAGAATTAATATATACTCTTTTTGTACAATACATAAACAATCAAACCATTGCATTTTTGTTCACTAAAATAACCTAAAGTTGTTCAAAATTGTTTTAATTTTTGAAATCTAATGCCTTTTTATTAACAATAGCAATTTTAGACGAAAACACTAACATAAAAAATTAGCTGTGAATTCGATCTCTTTGCTTGTATTGAAAATTGTATAGAGCTCATTTTATGAAGACTGCTTCCTCATTATGAATAAATAACAAAAGTATTTGCTTCCTCATAGGTGAAGCATTAACTACTTTTCATTAAAAATTTTTCATTAATTCTATAGGTCAATTAATTTGTCTCGAATTAAGGACTCTTTTCTATTCTTGTATCAACTTTGTATTATGTTCATGGAAAAATTTTCAGCGTAAAAAAAAACAATTTTTAAAATAATATAATAATAATATATAACTATAACTTCCTTACTATTTAATTAAATGTATTAATATAAAGGTCAATCAATTCGTCTTGAATCAAGAAGACTTTTTGATTCTTACATCAAGTTTGAATTATGTAAATGAAAAAAGTTTTATTGAAAAACATTTATTAACTAAGAAATCTTTAATTAAATCATTTTTAAAATATTTGAAATTATAACGAATGCAAAGCTTATTGTGTGAGGAAGGAAAAATGGTTGAAGATTGCAAATCCCCTTTTAAAACTAATATTTTTTGTTCAAAACAACCGATTGTCGGTGAAAAATGTTAACTTAATCTAAAATTGTTCCAAAATCGTAAATATTCTTTGAAACCTATACCCATTTCCGGTGAAAAATGAAAACATAATCTAAAATTGTTTAAAAATTTTGTATCTTCTCTGAAATCCAATAATTTTTTATTAAAGTACCGATTTTCGGTATAAAACGCCGACGAAACGAAAAATTGTACAAAAATGGTGAATTTAATGACTCTGAATCCAAAGGATAATGATAATCTGAAAAATTTTATGATTTTTTCCTATTTATTAAGAATACTAGTTTTCGACGAAAAACACTTAGATAAAATAAACCACAAATTATTCCAAATTGTACCCTATCATCGTTCGACTATTGTAAATATTCTTTGAAAGCTATATCAATATTTCCTGTGCAAACCACTAGCTGAACCTACAACAAATGTTACAAAAAAATCTAATAATTTTCTTTACTAAAAATACCGATTTCCGGTGTAAAATGCCAATATAACCTAAAGTTGAGAATCTTCTTTGAAATATATATATTTTTTTTATTAAAAATGCCAATTTCCGAAGAAAAACACTAACATAATCCAAAATTACTTAAAGATTTTAGATCTTATTCAAATTGTAATGATTTTGGTTTGAAAATACGAATTTTTTATGTAAAACACCATCGTAACCTAAAATTGTTCAAACATTTTATGAATCTTCTTTTAAAATTTAAGAATTTTAAATTAGATTAAAATCAAATTCAAAATCCTATTTAACGTCGAAAACAACCACCAGAAAATGCTTCTATTGTAATTTTTAAAACAAAAAAAATTTGTTTCTTTGTATAAAAATAAGGAAAGAGGGAAAAAAATGAGAAGGCGACCAATCAAATCCCCTTCCTTCTCTTTTTTTTATTTCTTTCGTCTTTTTTATTTTTATTATTATCAAATCACAATATGAAAGCATTTATAATATTTACCAACGTTTTGGTGCTCATACAGCACCCTTGTCAGGGAAGGAGATTTGGTTGGTTGCCTTCTCATTTTTTTCCCTCTTTTTTATTTTTGTACAAAGAAACAAATTTTTTTGTTTTAAAAATTACAATAGGAGCATTTTGCAGTGGTTGTCCAAATTTGGTCGCTGGATTCTTGTTTTATTTTCAGGAATTCTATACATTATCTTCTTTTGAATCTAATAATTTTGGAATAAAAATACCAATTTCAGGTGAAACGCATCAACATAACCTAAAGTTGTTGAAAAATGGTAAATCTTCTTTGAAATTTAACGGGTTTTGTTAAAAATAACGAAAAAAGAAAATTTCTTTATATCAATAATTCAGGTTCCAAAGTTTATGATTTATCAAACAATTTCTTTATATCAATATTTCAGGTTCCAAACTTTAGGATTTATCAATAATTTGAAAACTTCAGTCTAATCCCGTGGGACAAAAGAACGCAAGTGGCAAATTTAACATGAGTATGGTCCAGTTCGATATAAATAGTTTTTTTGAAAGTGATTACTTCTTTTTGGCTGGGTTTTCACGATTTAATAAAGTTTAGTAATAGCTCGAAAGAAAATTCTTGTTTTTCAAAATAAAAAAATAAAAAAGTTATGCAACTCTTCGTATGTCAATATTTTCGTTTTCGCTGTTTGTTTCTTTCAGGACATGAACACGCTTTTTTTATTAAATGCTTTCTAAACTAGAAACGCTACAAAATTATGGTTCATTATATTGAATGTAATGCAATTATAAAATAAACTTATAATGCATATTTCTATTTATAATGTAAACAATATATCTATATAAAAAATAGATTTCGTTCATTTGAATTTGAACGTTGAGAACTTCAAGTACATTCAGGATGTTCCTTTCATGATTAGATTGAATTAGGCAATAGCTCGAAAGTATAATTTCTCGTTTTTATTTATTTATTTATTAAAAAAAAAAAATTTAATTGAAAAATAAAAAAGCTACACTGGTTTTTCTGTGTCAGATCCGGCGTTTTTTGGAACGCTGTTCTTTGACAAGGGTTTTCACAGAGATGATTGCTTTTTTCAAAGCGCTCTTTTCACGATTCAATACACTAATAGTCTGATAATACCTCAAAACGTTTTTGTTTCAAATTAAATGCTTTAAAGTTAGACTCTCGCTTAAGCTTTTCTATGATTTTTGTTAATTAAGGGAATTATTTTAAGATTTAATTTCCAAAATTTCAAATATAAAACAACTTCAAGTAATGAAAAACCAATCAAGTTTTCAAGAAGAATGATTGCGAGATTTTCGAGACACCTTTCATTAGATAATTTTTGTTTTGCAATTGGCAAAATATAACATAATCGTTATTAAGACCATAAATTCCAGTTCAACAAACTGTATGATGCCTGAAATAAAAATGGATCATTTCAAAAGACGGTTAAGAGTGTATCCTTCTTACGTCAACAGGACATCGACCTTTTCCAACATGTCCTGTCGAAGCGCATCAGGAATGAAAGAGGAGAGCAGGAAGAGTGAGGACGACTGTTTGAGGGACATACACAAAGAGAAAAAAAATGGGAAAAAGGGATTTGCCCAGTCGAGCATGCAGCGGCTTTATGCGGGTAGTAATGCAATGAACGTAAGATACCAAGTTAAAAAAAAATATAGGATCCACCTTTCTAGCACGATCAAATCGCTATAATATTATCGTTAAGAAAATTTCAGTCTTCACAACTCAAAATGCTCTCAAAACAGGGGAAATAGGATGATATTTCACGAAAATAGAGGAATAATAGGGGAATACATTCATTTAAATAAAATTGATATCAGTTACCACATTCTTAAGATTTAAAGTAGAAAATACCGAAAAAATGAGATTTCAACAGAAAAGATAATTTTCAAACAAGAAAAATAAATTGACAACCAAAAAGTTTTTATTTTCAACAACAAGAAATTAATTGTTAACCATACAGTTGCGATTACAACCAAATAGTTGAACTTTCCAGCGAAAGAGACGAATTTCCAAAAAAATAGGTAAATTTTCAAACTACAAAGATGAATTTTCTACCAAAAAGATGACTTTTTAACAAAATAGTTGAATTTAC
The DNA here is from genome assembly GCA_932195095.1 of Andricus curvator. NCBI lineage: Eukaryota > Metazoa > Arthropoda > Insecta > Hymenoptera > Cynipidae > Andricus > Andricus curvator. The sequence continues at coordinate 19,500 of CAKNYM010045201.1, read as the reverse complement.
AACAAAGTAATTAAATTTTCAACAAAATAATCTAATTTCCAACCAAATAGTTGAATTTTCAAACTACGAAGATGAATTTTCAACCAAGAAAATTACTATTCCACCAAAAAGACGAGGTTTTAACACAAATACATGAATGTTCAACAACATAGTTAAATTTGCAACTAAAAAAGATTCATTTTTAATAAACAGTTCCATATTCAAATAATGAAATGAATTTTTAACTAAAATTTTTAATCTTCAAACAAAAAAATACATTTTCAACAAAGTAATTACACTTTTAACTAAGTATTTGAATGTTCAACCAAAAAGAGGAATTTTGAACCAAGAAGATTAATTTTCTACCAAAAAGACGAATTTGCAACATAATACATGAAATTTTAACCAAATAGTTGAATTGTCAACTAAAAAAAATCAATTTTCAACCAAAAAAAATTAATTTTGAACCAAAACAAAAATTCACAATGTGAATTTTTACCACAAAGTTCCTTTTCATCCAGTTGAATTTTCTACCAAATTTCAAACGAAAAAGACGAACTTTCAATCAAAAGTTTGATTTTTCAACTAAAAACTATCAATTTTCAATGATAAATAAATTAGTTTTCAACAAAAGAAAAACGAATTTTCACCAAAAAGTTAAATTTTCAAATGAAAGAGATAAATCTTTAACAAACAGAAAATGAATTTAAAAAAAAATTATTTTAACCAATAAAGATGAATTATCAACGAAAAATATAATAGTTGATACTTCAAAGTTCAAACAAAATAGAATTTTAATTTTAAATAAAAAACAGTTGTATTCAACAAAAAATGATTTTTTAGTCGAAAAAGAAAAAGAATCCAATCAAATTGTTTAATTTTTAAACCGTTGAAATTTTAATCCAAAAATATAAATTTTCAACTGAAAAAAGACCAATTTTCAACCAAGTATGGAATAGTTAATTTTTTAGTCAACAAAATTAATTTTGTGCAAAAAAAAACAAAAACAAATTTTAACCAAATAGATTAATATTCAACAAAAAAAATGAATTTTTAACAAAGCATTTCAACTTTTATCCATGTTTTTGAAATTTTAACAACAAAAAAACAATTTTTAACAAAAAAGTTGAATTTTCAATCCAGAAAGATTTTTCAACAAAATAAAAAAAATCAATCCACTTGTTGAAGTTTTAAGCCGAAAAGACGAATTTCCCACAAAAAAGTTGAATTTTCAACTCGACAATATGAGTTTTCATTAAAAAAGTTTGTTTGTTGAATTTTCTACCAACTTTCAAGCGAAAAAGTCTAATTTTCAACCAAATAGTTTGATTTTGCAACGAATAAGTATCAATTTTCAATGATAAATAAATTAGCTTTCAACAAAAAAAAAACGAATTTTCACCAAAAAATTAAATTTTCAATGAAAGAGATGAATCTTGAACAAACAAACAAAATTGAATTTTTTTAAAATTAGTTCAACTTTCAACCAAGTATGTAGTTACATTTTCAATCAATAAAGATGAATTTTCAACGAAAAATATAATAGTTGATACTTCAAACAAAATAGAATTTTAATTTTAAATCAAAAACAGTTGTATTAAAAAAAAAGTTTCTTCAGTTGAGAAAGCAAAAAAATTCAGTCAAATTGTTGAATTTGTGAATTGTTGAAATTTTAACCCGAAAATATTAATGTTCAACAAAGAAGAATAAATTGTTACCAAAAAAGATGAATTTTCAACCAAATAGATGAATTTTCATGGAAAATAGGATCAATTTTCATTTTTCAAATAGATTAGTTAAATAAATTAATATTATACAATACAAAAATTGATTAATGGAATAAAAAAGATTTTAATTTCAAATAAAAAACCGTTGATTTCAACCAAAAGAGAGACGAATTCTGATCCAAAAATAAAATAGTCTTTTTAATCAAAAATAATAAACTTTAAACTGAAAAAGACAAGTTTTCTACCAAAAGATGAATTTTCAATACATAAGGACGAATTTTCTATCCAAAAATCGTTGAATTTTCTTCAAAAAAAGATGAATTTTCAACAAAAAATAATTGCATTTTCAATCAAACAATTAAAGTTTTAACCAAATAGTACAATTTTTGACCAATAATATAATAGTAGATTTTCCAATTCAAAAGAATGAACTTTCAACGAAAAATAATCAAATATGTAGTTGGATTTTCTAATTGGATTCTATTAATTCAGCTCGTATTTAAACGAAAACCCAAGAACAAGCGGAAATTTGGTTAAAATAGGGAGAAAAAGAGGAATTATTTAAAGAAGGGGAAAACATGGGAATAGGGGAAAGAGTGTAAATTCTGAAATTGTGTTACTTCCTATGCTTTGTTAAACAATGTCCTCAATTTTAAATTTTTTACCAATTTTTCTACTCATTTTTGTGAAGAAGATTTTCAGCAGTAGAACTAGAGCAGAGAATTTTGGCAGCGACAAATTTGCTAAATATATTCTCGTGCACTTGAAATTGGCCCACAAAATCTACTTAACAATTCTGAATAGAAACTTCAGTTTCTCTCTGGGGAGTCAAAAGGATTTCTTCTTACAACACGGAATTTAAAAACTACCAAATTTATGAAAGAAAAACCAATTTTTTGAGTTACTATTAAATTTATCTGTTGTTTTCTCGAGCATTAAGGAATGATTTTCTTGTACTTTTTATGTAGAGAGTGGCAGGGATTTATAATTAGCACTCAGGTTCCGATCGCTTGGTGCATTAACAGGAAACGCGTGGCACAATAACGTCGCGTTGTAGGGGCTGCTTTTAATTACAAACCCCAAGTAAATTCCAGGCCCGAGGCCTGGAATTCAAAAAATTAGTCTCAAAATAGTGCCATACAATTTTGCAAGTATTAATTATATTATATTATATTATAATTAATTATTAATTGTTTTAATTATAAAAATATTAAATATATAAAATATAAATTATAATTAATTATATTATATAATATTATTATATGTAGTCCAAAATCAAAAAGTATTCAAAATGAACTTAAATTTCGGTTCATAATTTTTTAAATGAAAGAACATTACCAGATTATTAATTTGCGAAAGAAATAAAGTGTGCTTTTTCGCCTTTCCCGAGAAAATCGACTGTGAAATATTCGCCACACGTCATATAGAGTTTAGCGAAAAATAATTCTCATCTACCGGAAGGTTGCATGTTCGATTCTCACGGGCTGCACTTTTTTTATTTAACTATTTTTATTGATTAAAAAATTGACAAATATAATAAATTTCCTTCAATAATATTCCAAAATTCTGCAAATAATAATTTGTTTAATGCCTTATTCACGGAAAAAATGAATTCTTTCAACTTCAAGATTTTTTTCGTAAACAAATTTATTGTCTATAAATGTTATCAATTTTTTGCATAATATTTAAAAATTATAATGAAAGTTAGAAGTACATATTAACGAGTTTTTTTAAACGAATGACAATATAATTTTTCTTTCAAAAAACCTTGTTCATACATCTACTTTTTAATATAATTGTTAAGCAATGAAAACAATTAATAACATTTTTAGAAAACAAATGTTTGCCGTGAAAAAAAGGCATTCAAAAAATTATTAGCAGAATTTTTGAAGACTATTGAAGGAAATTATATTTATAAACATTTTAATAAATAATACACAAAAAAAAAATAAAAATGGCAGGCAGCGAGATTCGAACACGTAACCTTCCGACCATGAAGCAGAAGCCCTACTGCCTGAGCAACCGACCGATGGTAATTGTTTTTCAACAAAATCTATACGGCGTGTGGCGAATATTGCAGTCTGTTTTCTCGGAAACGGCGAAAAATCGCGCATTACTGCTTTGACAAATTGATACTCAGGTATTGAGCTCTCATTCATTATTTTCGACTCAAAAATCTACTTTAAATTTTTGGTTAAGAATTAATCTTTTTTTGGTTAAGAGTTAATCTTTTTTGGTTAAAAATTTGATTATTTGGCCCAAAATTGAAATATTTTGTTCAAAATTCAAAAATTTTGTTGAAAAGTTATACCTCTTGGTTGAAAATTCCTTTTTTTTTTGGCTTGAAAATCTGTCTTTTTTACTTGAAAATTCCACGATTTTGTTGAACATTCAACTTTTTGGTTTCAATTGTTTTGATTGACAACAAATTTTGTTGTTGAAAATTAAACAATTTGGTAGAAAATTTAACTATTTGGTTACAAATTTGCCTTTTTTGGTAGAAAATCAATTTTTTTGGTAAAAAATGCAACTAGATGAAAATCACTCTGATTTAGTTGAGAATTCAAGTATTTTGTTGAAAATTCGTTTTTGTTGGTTAAATTCGACTATCTTTTATTTAAATTAAAATCTTTTCAGGTTACAAATTCAACTCCTTGGTTGAAAGTTGAACTACTTTCTTAAAACTTCATTTTTTGAAAATTCATAATTTTAGTTGAAAATTCGTTTTTTTGGGGGCAAAAATTAATTTCTTTAACTTAAAATTTCACTCTTTCGTTAAAAAATTCAACTGATTTGTTGAATATTAACTTTTTTGTTGAAAATTCATATTTTTGGGCTGAAAATAATTCAACTGTTTTGTAGAAAATTCGTTTTCTTTTTTTTTTAAATGAAAATTAATTCGTTTAAATGAAAATTTAACTACTCCATTTTTGGTTAAAAACTGATATTTTTAGTTAAAAATGTGAATTCTTTAATTTAAAATTTGTAGAAACAACAAAAATATAAATGAAAAATTTTGTTATTTAAATTGATGTAATTTGTTGTAAATTAGTATTTTTCGTATAAAAATAATCTTTTTTGTTGAATATTCAACTATTTCGTTAAGAATTTATGTATTCTGTTCAGAATGAACTTTTTTGTACAAAATTAATCTTCTGTGTTAAAAATTCATCGTTTTGGTTGAAAATTAATATACTTTGTTAAAAATTCACCTTTTTTTGGTACAAAATGTAACTGTTTGGTTGAAAAATAATCTGCTTTAGTAGAGGATTCAAGTATTTTGTTGAAAATTCATTTTTGATGGTTAAATCCGACTGTTTTTTTATTTTAAATTAAAATATTTGCACGTTGAAAATTCAACTACTTGGTTAAAAGTTGAACTACTTTCATAAAAATTCAATTTTTTTTTTAATTCATAATTTTAGCTGAAACCTCGTTTTTTTGTTGGTTGAAAATTAATGTTTATAACTGAAAATTCAACTTTGTTGAAAATTCTACTGATTGGTTAAAAATTCAACAATTTGGTAGAAAGTTCAACTATTTGATACAAAATTAAACGGTTTTGTAGAAAATTCGTTGTTTTTTAAAATTCGAAATTAATTCTCTTGAATGAAAATTTAACTACTCCACTATTTATTGAAAACTGATATTTTTGAGTTTAAAACTTCAACTATTTAGTTAAAAAAAATTTAGAAACGAAAAAAATATAAACTAAAAATTGATCAAATAAAACTTGGATTAGCATTACCTCCACTGTTCAAACTATTTATTTGAAAATTATTGATGTAATTGGTTGAAAATTCTTCTTTTTTGGTAAAAAATTACCTTCTTGGCTAAAAACGCAACTTGAAGATTAGTTATTATTAGGTTGAAAATTAAAATCTTTTCTTGGTTGAGATATCAACCATTACATTTTTTGTTAAAAATTCTAATAAATGGGGATACGTGGTTGAAAATTTAAGAAAAAAAAACTTTACTTAATTTATGCACGGCCCCTAATCAGCTATTGAGACAATTTTTCGGTATGTGTGATTCTTTGAAACGGCGGACATATTATTTTAGCCAATTAACGAAGAGAGTAAAAAATATTTTTTCAGGGAAACTAAAAAAATAGTGAAATTAGCGGAGAATTGTAAGAAAATAGTGTCTTTAGTGTCATTTTTTTCGAAATAGTAGCAAAAAAAGTCATCGCTCAAAAAAAGTGTCAAATAGTGTCAATAGTGTGGTGCGCCCGATGCCTGAAATTCAGTTTTACGCGCAAGCTTTTGAATTCAAGAACTTGCGAGTCGAGCATACTTTACAGATTTCAGTAATTCGCATATTTATAGACATGTATGTTTTTTCTTTTGTTTTTTCTTGTACCTTTTTGTGAGTATAAAATAAAGAGAAGTCGTTCCAAGTATTGGAATAACCAGTTTTACGACATTATTAAGAGAGCCCGATTGTCTCTCGAGCATTGACCTTACTCCAATTATTCTCGTCCATTGTATTTTTAATATTCTTCCTGAATCCAGATATTTTAGCGGAAAATATGCACCATATTATTAACGGTCAACAGGCAAATTAATAATTTTACAAAATTCATCCTCTTCGCTTAAAATTTCTACTATTTGATTGAAAATTTAATTATTTTTTGGAAAATTCAAATATTTTGGTAGAAATTTGATCTTATTGGGTTCAACATGCAACTATTTTGTTTGAAATTCGTCTTCTTTGGCTGAATTCGACAGTTTTTTTATTTCAAATTAAAATCTTTTTTGGTTGAAATATTAATTACTACATGTTTTGATGAGAATTCACCCTTTTTTGTTTAAAATTCAATTGCAATGTAGAAAAATCGTCTTTTTGGCTTGAAAATTCAATAATTTAGTAAAAAAACTAAACTATTTGGTTGAAAACTAACTTTTTTTTGTAATTCATATTTTCGGGTTGAAAAAAAATTGTTGTGTAGAAAATTTGTCTTTCTAGTTGAAAATACATCTCTTTTGGTAAAAATGTAATCTTTTTTGTAAAAAAAAATGCAACTGTTTAGTTTAAAATTCTTGTATTTTGTTAAAAGTTCGTCTTTTTTGGTAGAAAGTTCATCTTTTTCGTAGAAAATTAATCTTTTTGTTTGAATAATTCATTGCTTTAGTAGGGAAATCAATTAGTTTAGTAGATGATTATACTGTTTGGTGGAAAATTCAACTATTTATTTTAAATTTTTACTATTTTTTGGAAAATTTACTTTTTTGTTGAAAATTCTAATTTTTGAAGTTAAAAATTCAAATGTATTGGTTGAAAATTCAACGTATTAAAAAATTAAGATTTTAAGTAGAAATATATTGCACAAACAGTTGAAATTCTAGGCAATAGAGACCAATTAAAAAAAATAGGTGAATTTCTTAACCACAGAGTTGAATTTTCAAGCCAAGAAGACGATGTTTTTAAAATACAGTTGAATTTTCTATCCAAAAAGACGAATGTTCAACAAACCCGTTAAATTTTCGACCAAAAAAGATAATTTTTCAATCAAAATATGTAGCTGAATTAAAAAAAAACAATTAAATTAAAAAGTTGAATTTTCAAATAAAAAAGAACAATTTTCAACCAAAAATAGAATATTTAAATTTGAAAAAAAATTAATTTTCAACAAAGAAACGAATTTTTAACAAAACAGTTAAAATGTCCACAGTTGAGTTTTCAACCCGAGAATATGATTTTTAATCAAAAATAGAATAGTTAAATTTTTAGTAAAAAAAATTAATTTTCAACACCAAAAAAACGACTTTTCGACAAATCAGTTAAATCTTAAGCAATAAAATGAATTTTTAAAAAAGTAGTTCAAATTTCAACCAAGTTGTTGATAAAACCGATTAATTTTCAGCAAAAAATGGAAAGTTACATTTACAGTTCAAAAAATTGATTTTCAACAATAACAAAAAAAAATGTTTTTAACGAAATAGTTCAATTTTCAACCAAAGATATGAATCTTTAACTAATAAAATGAATTTTTAACCAAGTTCCTCAACTTTTAACGATTTAGTTGAATTTTCAATCAAGAATTTTAATTTTCAATGAGAACCTTAAATGTTGAATTTTCAACTAAAAACAACCAATTTTCAACCAAATATGGAAACGTTAAATTTTGAGATGAAAAAATATAATTTTCAACCTAAAAAATCGAAATTTTAACAAAATAGTTCAATCTTCAACCAATAAAATGAACTTTTAACAAAATTGTTCAAGTTTCAACCAAGTACTTAAATTTTGATTAATTGTTTAGTCCAAAGTGGAATAGTTAAATTTATAGTTCAAAAAATTGATTTTCAAGAACAACAAAAAATAAATTTTCAACGAAATAGTTAAATTGTCAACAAAAGAGATGAATCTTTAACTAATAAATTAAAGTTTTAAAAAAGTTGTTCAACTGTTAATGATTTATTGGAATTTTCAATCAAGAAGATCAATGTTCAATGAGCAATTTAGTAGTTGAATTTTCAAATAAAAACGATCAATTTTCAAA
>CAKNYM010045201.1:0-11279 GCA_932195095.1 Andricus curvator | reverse complement strand
AAAGTAGTTCAACTTTCAAGCAAGTAGTTGAATTTTCAATTTAAAACGATTAATTTTCAGCCAAAAATGGAAAACTTACATTTACAGTTCAAAAGAATGATTTTTATAAAAAAAAAAAATTAATTTTCAACGAAATACTTAAATTTTAAACCAAAAAGATGGATCTTTAACATAGTAGTTCAGCTTTCTGCTAATCGAATTCTAATAAGAACTCTTTTAAAAAGGGAAAAGAGGGCGAAAAATATGAAGTCAGAAATATTCCTATTTTCCTTATTTTTCCGCAAGCTTGTTAGTGACGTCAGCCCAAATTGAGTGAAAAAAGTTTGAAATCAGCTTTTAAGAGAGTAGAGAGAGTTTCTAGGACGAATCCGACGTTAATTCATTTCGGAGGATCAGCTCGTGGAAGAGACAAGGATAAGCGAGTGAAGATCCTTCTTCCTGTTTTATCAGAACCCTCAACCCGGTGAATCGATATCTCCAATACAAGTGCTCGAGGTGAAATTTTAATGAACCCAGTCGGAGGTGATCGATTTTTTGTGGCCGGTCAACGAATAGAGGCGCGAGAAAATCAATTCAATTCGTCTGTCCCACCCAACCTCACTTTTTAATAAAATATGAGACTACTCGTCTTATATTTTCCAAACGCGAGGAGAATTTTTCAAGCAGGTTATTTCTCGCTATTCCAGAATTTTTGTTAACAATTTTTCCTGTTTTATAAGAGTCTTTAACGTCCGAGAATCCAAAATAGGATAAAAAAGAAGAACAAAGTTGTATCAACTCTATCAGACAAGTTTATTAAAATATTAAAAACCCAACGTTTCGGAAATACAGCATTTCCATCATCAGGGAAAACAATTTATATAAATCTAAAAAAATGGAATAATCTTACTAGTATATTAATATGAACAATTTAAAAAAAAGGTGTAAATAACCACTAGCGAAATAGTTACGAAAGTCCTAGTCATCTTTCGAGTAGAGTTCAATAATTGAGATCAATTTAAAAAGTCAGTAGTAATTTAAAAATATATATCAACAGATGTCAATTAAAATATAATGTATGAAATTTCTGTAAAAGGAAATTATAATTTGATTAGTAAATAATATCATAATAAAGATAGAAGTTATGTTCAAAATAATAAAGAATTATAGTTACCATATTTCAATTCAAAAAGACTTCAAAAAATTAGTGTGGTGAATAAAATTAAAATAATTTAAAACAAACTGTCAACAAATTTAAATTTATAAATTTAAAAGATATATATTTTTTTATTATTATCAGAGCAGGATGGAAAGGCATCCTGCTCCCATAGAAGAAAAAGGCGCCAAAATTTGAAAAGTAATATAACAGCTAAAGTGTTAAAAACGGTTACTTAAGAAGTAGAAACAAGCAAGATAAGTTAATTTTTTGTATTCAATATTGTAAGAAAATTCGAGAAAAGAACTTTATTGTTAGAAATTTGACATAAATGTTATAAAAATAATTCTAAAGTAGAATTGTAAGATTCATTAAGATGGTCAAGATCAGTGATTTTATTGAGACAGTTGTGCAGTTCTTTTTTAATTAAAACCATTTCAGCAAAGGCTCTTTTAATAGCATAATTCTCTTGATGCAAAACTTCAATCTCATCCCAAAGGAAAAAATGAGAAATATTATCATTAATATTATTATCTAAGTAGTCGTTAAGAACATTATTGTATTTCCTGTTTTCTTGACGAAATTTAACCAGGAAATAAAAAATGAAAAATAAATATAATTTATAGACTTCTGAGCCTATTATCCCATAATAGGAGACATACAATGTCTCCAAGATTGCAAACCCGCGAGATAAGAAGTGGACTAAATCTTTCTTGCAGGAGTGCCAAGCTACTTTTTCCTTGAATTATTAAGTCTACCAGTCTGAATTATTAGAATGCCCAACCAGTTTAACTATGACGCTTTCGTCTGAAAATGTTGCCAGTATTCTGACAAAACTGTTCTCAAGTTGGCATTGGAGTTTTTCAACCTAAAGGTCAATGACCTTATAAGCAAGGCTGCCATAGACTAATGTGGTTGAAAAAAGTGACCTTTATAAATCAAAACGGGACAAAAAATTACTCATTTCTAACCCAACAGTGACTACATGGAAAAAAATTGATAGCTAAACCACCAATATTTTAGGGATGGCAGTACAGAACTAAAGTCGGGGCCAAATGTCGAGGCCCCTCACTTCTTTTGATTGCAACTCGCTCAAAAAAATGTCTGAATGGTCTAATTCAAGGCATTTGAAAGTTTAAGGTCTTCCGAATACAACGATATGATCACTTTTGTCCTAAAAAATTTGTGCCAATAGTTAGAGGGCCAAAAAGCCCAAAAAACAGGGGTTTGCGGCCTCTTTTTTCAAGCGTTTAATGGCGCCAAATGTGCAGTTTTGTGATGAGAGTGCAGTGCAATAAATAAATTTATGGTAAAATCATCGTTGCGCACGAAATATCATTTTCAATATTTCTGGCTTTAATCAGTGTTGGCGCGTGGTACTTTTTTTCTAACTACTTGTCCTGCTTGTCCGAAATTTTTTTGGTGCGAATTACAATCAAAAGAAGTGCGGGGTCTCGACACTTGGCCCCGACTTTAGATATCCAACAAAATCTGAATTTTTCAGGAGAGCGAAAACGAATTCTTAAAAAATGAAATCACCACTTAAAGATAAGACAAAAATCCACTTCCGAGATAACGTGTTGCTGATTCAAGACCGCACAAATTTGATTAGAAAAAGTTATCTAGTTTCGAGGAACTAGCTGTGTCATTTGACAATCTCAAAGTGAAACTGACCCCACAACTTGAAACAGACTTGGCTGCGAATTCCGATAAAAAATGTAAAATCGTCTGTTTCAATAGAAATAAAAACTTGCTCCCGAGATATTGGGACGCTGAATAAGAATAATAAATGTTTGATACCAAAAAATTGTACTGTTCCGAGAAAATAAAAAATTAGTGTGACGGTATCCCACTAACAGACGATTTTTCGCTGAAAGACCTATAAAAAAGATTTTTTTCAATAAACAATAATAATTTCAATAAATATCGATGTTGAAGGAATTTAAGAAAATATTACTAAGCTCTTTTTATGCAAGAAACCCATTTTCAGAAATATGTAAGTGTAATTAATAGCAGAAGTAGTTAAACCTTTGTAATTTTTTTATTGGATACCAATTTATTTCATTTCTCCGTATTTCTTACTAAGTTTGAACTACAACATTTTTTTCCCGTAGAAGTGATTAATATGCATTAATGATGTGTCTAATGTTTTCTTTTTGACAAATTCGGGATGAATTCATAAGAATTCAGAGTGAATTGAGATACGCGTTTAATTAAAAAAATTCAAATGAATTAAAAAAATCGAAAACATATATTTGATTCCAGTAAAATTAGAGTGATTTTAGAACAATTTAAGGGAATAAAAGCGATTTTGATGAAACTCTTAAGAATTTGAGTGAATTGAACAAAAATTTAAAAATCAGAAAAACTTTCATTGAACTGAGTAGAATAGGAGTGAAAAGAATGCAGAGCAAATTCAACAGAATTTAAATTAATTGAAGAAAAAAACCTTTTAAATTATATTTTTTTATTATTATACCATTAAGCCATTTCCCTTTCGGGGTAGGCGTGACTTGCTCGGTAACAATGAAAAAAAAAAAAATTCATAAATATTCAACATGAATTTGGAGGAAATTTAAGTGAATTGAAAGCAATTAAAAAATATCTAGAAAATTAATTGAATTCATTAAATTTGGAGTGAATTTATAATTGAGTACAATTGAGTCAATGTAGAGGAATTCAAGTGAGTTCAAAAGAATTCTGAGAGAATTTAAAAAAATCAATAGAATTGCAAAAGATTCACAAGAATTTAAAAGAATTCAAGATAAATTAATAAGAATTTTGGGTGAATTTCAGATGAATTGAAATTCTTTTCAATTCAAAATTTTCCATTGATTTCAGTAAAATTTGAGTGAATTTAGAAGAATACAGAGGAATTACAGAATTATTACGAATTCAAAATTAATTTTAAAAAATTTAGGATAAATGAAAAATAATTCAAGTGAATGGAATAAAATTTAATACAAATTTTTTAATAAATGGGACTGAATAGAATTAGTGAATTTAGAGGAATTGAAGACAAATGAGAACAATTCGACAAAATTCATAAAAAATCAAGTGAAAAGAACAAAAATTCCAAAATAATTAAATACTTAATGGAATTCATTAAATTTGGAGTGAATTTATAAAAATTCAAGGGGATTCAGAAGAATTGGATGAAATGCTTAAGAATTCAACGCGAGTTTATGATTACTGTGAATTTAAAAAAAAAACTAAAAAAAATCATAAAAATCCATTGAATTACATAAGTAGGATTGAGTAAATTTTGAAGAATTCAAGTGAATTCAAAATAATTCAGGGTGAATTAAAAAGAATTCAGGGTGAATTAAAACAAAAATCAATAGAATTCCAAAAAGTCAAAAGAATTTAATAGAATCCAGTATAAATTAATAAGAATTCTAGATGAATTTCGAATAAATTGAAATTTTTTTAAAAATCCAAAATTTTCCACTGATTTCATTAAAAGTAAAATGAATTTAGAAGAATACAAAGGAATTCCATAAATAATACGAATTCAAGATTATTTAAAAAGAATTTAGTATAATTTAAAAAAAAATCTCGTGAATGGAACAAATTTGTCAAAATCAAAAAAAAAATCCATTTCATTTAGATAAATGGGAGTGAATAGAATTAGTAAATTTAGAGAAATTTAAGGGAAATGCGAAAAATTCGATGAAATTCATAAAAATTCAAGGTCAATTTTTAAAAAATTCAAGTAAATTGAAAACATTAAAAAATTAATTGAATTTACTAAATTTGGATTAAATTTAGAAGAGTTCAAGTTAATTCGATAGAATTTGATGAAATACCTAAGAATTGAAGGTGAGTTAAAAAAACTTCACGGTGAATGCAAAAAATTAAAGAAAAAATCAAACAATCCATTGAATTGAGCGAATTGAAAAGAATTCATGTGAATTCAAACCATTTTTAAGAAGTTAAGGACAAATTAATAAGCATTCAGAGTGAATTCAAATTAATTGAAAAAAGTCCACTGAATTGATTGGAAGTAAGCGAATTTAAAAGAATTGATGTAATTTCAAATTTTTTTAAAGAAATTTAGGACAAATTAATAAGCATTCAGGGTGAATTCAAATGAATTAAAAAAAATTCAAACTATTCTAATTTATTGAAAGAAAAGTGATCAAAGTGATAATTTCATTGCAAAAAATTACTCAAAAAAAGTTTTAAAGTTAATTCGTTTTTTGTTGTAAATTTATATTTTTTACATGAAAATTCAACTATTTGGTTGAAAATTCATTTATTTTGCTGAAAATTTGTCTTTCGACAGAAAATTTGTTTATTCACCAATATATTTTAAAATGATTTATAAATTAGATTATTTGTCAAACCGTTTCACAAATGGGTGATGTTTGATGATAGGTACTTTTACCTTAATACTATAAAAAAGTAATTTCAACAGCCAAAACATGTTTTAATTCAAATATTTTTTGAAATAATTAGAAAGAGGAAACTTACGTAGGAAATGCTTTGGACTCCCTCCCACCCCTAAATAAAGTTTCGTACTCTCTTAAACTGAACCAGTGGAACTGTCACTGGTTAAATCAGTATTTTGCATTATCACTGTTTAACCAGTGACTTACCGACTTTGACTGGGTGAACCAGTAAGTGTTTCAACTAAAACAGCGTTACTGAATGTACCAGTGACGACAAATGATATAGATTCAACCAGTGATACAGTGCTCCCCTCGACCAAGCCATGAACATCCAGTCATCTGGTACATAAGTGTCATACCTAACCAGCTGACGGACAACGCGTACGACCAGATGATTACTGGTACTGAGTAACCAGTGAACATCACTGATTAAACCAGTGAAAAATCACTGATTGTTAGTGACACACTTCTGGCTGTTTCAACCAGTGAGACTTTACTGGTTCATTTTAAGAGAGTAACCATTCTATGAAATTCGGAAAAATTCTTGCTTCAAACAAGTTTAAAATTCGTTCAGCAACCCTGTGAGGGAATTTCTCAAGTCTTTGTGTCTAGATCTCACGTCTCGGGTTTAAAAGTTTCAGCTAGCACTCGACATGTTGATGATGCTTTCTTTATAAAATGCAACAATGTCCATAATGGATGAAACAGAACAACTGGGAGCATGAAAGCTCTAAAAAGGGCAGTGCAGTCCATATAAAAACTACAAAGTAATGTGCAGAATTGGACTATAGTTGTGAGCTGTAAGCGTAGACATAGAGTAGATTCGGGATCAGTAGTGTGAATGTAGGTCAGGGTATGGGTACCAGCACGTACGACTACGATCTGCCAGTCTCGAGAAATAGACACATAAACTCAATTCTCAAAACCAGCACTCTCGACCCTTAGCCACTCCGACTGCATGCTTATCCATTTAGTTAATACCCCATTCAGAAACACCAGATGCAAAGCATAAACCTTCAACACCCTCCTCTTAAACACCGGATATTTCATATTTCTCAGAAACGAACCCATAATCAACCGGAAATAATTTATTATTCCCAAAAAGCGTGAGCATACACTGAGAAGTCAAGGATTAAGAATTGTGATCCTTAAATTCAACAATTTTCAATTCTAAACATTTCAGAGATAAAGGTATATATATAACTGGAGAACAGACTGTTATTAGTTCAGGATGGTCGAAAAACTTCATTTTCAAAATTCCCTGACTTTTCTCTGATTAATTTCTCATTTTTCCTGGCCATTATTATTTAAATACCAAAATTCTAATCTTGTAACATTTTTGACTTAGACTCTTTTATAAATGGAATAAAAAAATTTTTAATTTAAATAAATGTCACAAAAAAATGTTTAAAGGATACTTGAAGTTTGAAGTATATACTTGAAGAATTATTCATCTACAATATTTTGATAATTTAGTATAATTTGTACTACATTTTGTTTTGAAAAATGTTACTTTCACAGAAATAATTTCTAATAATAACACAATTTTTTTAAAACAATTTTTAACATGAACAAATTTTTTATGCAAGGAATTGAAGAGAAAGGCGTTTTAAAGAATTTTGCAACTATAATTTCTTTTTGACAACTTGTATTCTCACTACAGTGTAAATGTTTTCATTAAATGTTCTTCGCTGAACATTTTTTTTACAGAATATTTGAATAATTATTTAAACACAATGTGTTTGATAATTTCGTATTTTTAGTACAGTACGATTCTGGAAGGAATTTCTAATGACAAAATAAAATTCATTACATATTTAATGAATTCTTCAACTACAATGTTTAAATTTTTAGAGCATAAATGAAGAATTATTTAACTACAGTGTTTTTGATAAATTTGTATTTTTAAAACAGTGTTATTTTGAGGGAAATACTTTTTACATTCACAGATATAATCCCTAATGATAACAGGAAATCCATTAATGAAAAAAAAAAATATTTGCTTCAAACAAAAAAAATTGTTTTAAGGGTATTTTTTCATATAAAATGTTTGCATACAAATTTTTGGCATCAAATCTACGTCGACAAAAAAATATATTTTTTAATTCTTTGACTACAATGTTTTTTGACAACTTTAAAATGTTGTTACTACAGTATAATAATTGTTTTCATAAAATGTATGACGCTATAATAAAAAAAAACAAGTTCAAAGAATATTTGAATATTTATTAATAATTATTAATAAAATAAAAAAAATAAAACAATATTTAAATTTAAAATTAAAGAATTTTATGTAATTTTACAACTGCGATATTAGCCATTTTAAATAATCTTAAAGTTTTTAAATCCTTTGAAATTCCATTAAATTAATGAAATAAACTGAAAATTCATTGAAATGTTTAAAATACCCTAAAATATTTTAAATCGTTTGAAATCGATTCAAGTTATTAAAATCAATAAAAAAATTCCTTGAAATATTTTTAAATATTTTAAATACTAATACAAATATTTTGAAATAGTTTTTAAATTCCTTGAAATCCCATTAAATTACTGAAACTAATCGAAAATTCCTTGGAATCTTTTAAAATACCGTAAAATATTTCAAATCCTTTTAGGTTTTCTAAAATCCCTTGCAATTTTAAGCTTTTGAAAATTCCTTTGAATCTTTTAAAATACCCTAAAATATTTCAAATTGTTAGAAATCCCTTGAAATTATTGAAATCAATTAAAAATTCCTTTAAATCTTTTAAAATTTCCTATAATATTTTTGAAATCCTTTGAAACTTTTTAAATCTCTTTAAATGGATAGGAATCTTTTAAAATAACCTTAAAGTTTTGAAATCCTTTGCAATTCCATTATATTACTGAAATCAGTTGAAAATTCCTTGAATTCTTCTAAAATATCCTAAAATATTTAAAATCCTTGGAAGTTTTTTGAAATCCCTTGCAATCTTTTAAAGCTCTTGAAAATTCCTTGGAATCTTTTAAAATTCCCTAAAATATTATCTGGGACTCTACAAAACAGACTTATGGGGGTGAAATTCAAAAAGTAACTTTTGATTCATATTCTATGGCTAATTGTGAAGAGAAATATTGAGGATAAAATTTGCAAAAACTTTTTTTTTCCTTATAGGAAATACGTGTTAAGCTTCATGGGGAAGTTGCAGTTTTTTCTAAATTTTTCAACTATTTGTCAAACTTTCACTTAAAGTGAGGTAATAATTAATGCAATTTAACAAAAATAATTTGTTAACCAATTTATAATGTTTATGACTATCTTCTCTTGTATTAATGGTAGATAGTTTCAGTTTTTTTCTGTGATTTTTTTCTTTTTGTCCACTTTTTACTTTGCTAGGTAATAATTGATGCAAGTTAACAAACGTAATTGTTTAAACAATTTATTACTGTTTCTGACTATCTTCTCTTCGGTTAATGCTAGAAAGTTGCGTTTTTTCTGAAATTTTCAGCTTTTCTTTGACTTTTTAGTCACGAAAAAGTAATAAATGATCAAAAAGAATCATTTTTCACATAGTATTTCATTCTTGTAGAAGTAACTACTTTTTCTCTTTTTCTAATGCTTTAAAAATAATAATTGAAACAAAAAGGCTATCTTACAGTAGACTTAGTGGAGTTGAAATTCAAAAAGTTATTTTTGATTCGTATTCTATGACTAGTTGTGAAGAGAAATTTTGAGGGTCAACTCGATACACCTAATATTGACGATTTGAATAAAGTTTATAAAAACGATTTTTTTCTTATGGGAAATACGTGTTATGCTTCATCATTTTCGGGACATCTAAATATAATTTTGAAGAAAAAAAAACGCATTTTTGGACCAGCCTAGTAAACATCGAGGTAAACTCCCTGATTAAGGAAAGTTTTTTTTATACAGTTAAAATGTAAATATAAATAATAGGAGAATGGCCTGTTTAATTAAACCTAGCCTTGATTCTTCGAAAGCGAATAAACATGTATAAAAGATTATCATCTACGCGAAGGTATAATGTTAAAAGGCATTAGCCTCTTTATTTTTGTATTGAATGTAATACGTCCTTTCAGAAAGAACTTCTATACACTCAATCGCATTACTCGCAATAACAATATGACGTTTGAAAAG
Organism: Andricus curvator; assembly: GCA_932195095.1. Taxonomy (NCBI): domain Eukaryota; kingdom Metazoa; phylum Arthropoda; class Insecta; order Hymenoptera; family Cynipidae; genus Andricus; species Andricus curvator. The sequence goes on along the minus strand of CAKNYM010045201.1, from coordinate 1,633 downwards.
CACGTGTTTACTTCCACTCCATGAGAAAATAATGTTCCTCCACAGAATCGAGGACAATAACTCGTTTCAATCCACTTTTCACACACACATTGCATACTTTGCACATGGCTATTAAATTATTAAACTTGTGATGTTTTTTCGAATCCTTTCGATAAGTATTTTTAACAATACATTGTATCTTTTAAAATGATAAGTCAAAATAATTAGGCTGGCAAGAGTTTATTAAAAAAGGTGACTGCAAATTCAGCGGGGATACCTTATGATGTGACAGCACAAAAAAAAGTTGACAGGGCGATTATTTTCAGAAATATGTTCATCAACACATCAGCTTATATATTTTAAAACAAAAATTTTATACTTGGCCGAATTCGTTTCCAGTCGGGGAGGCTGTGCATTAGGGTGGTCCAAAAATGCATTCCAAGTTTTTTTTTTTTTTTTAATCGGTCAATTTTAAAACGTGCCCTCGGGGTTTTGAAATTACCATGGGATACTAAATGGGAAAAGTTCAGTTTTCGGAAAAATGGGAAAATCAACTACTGGTTATTAACTTTTTGAAAATTGAATTTCAGCAACTTAAGAAATGTTCAAGAAATACTTGTTATGATTTGCAGGGGAAGTAATTGCTAAATGGTGCAAGATTTTAGGAATTAAATGATTATAAGATACTCTTAAACGCGTATTATCACTATCAAATAATTAAAGAAATTAATTATACTAAAAAAATAATTAATCCATTTTTAAATTTTTCGCTAATGACCAAGAATTTGTTAAATAATTACAACACAACTTTTTACTATTTTTATGGCGATTCAAAATTCAATGCATAATTAAAATACTAATATTTCCAATAAAATATATATTCTAGAGATTAGTGAAAATGATAATAAGAAGTATGATTAAATATGCAGAAGTTCAATACTGCAAATTTACTCTTACAAATAAAAAAACATCGTTATTTAATTTAATAATACATTACTTAAAACATATTTACGAAAGCTCAAAAAAATTCCCTGACATTTCTAGAGTTTCCAGGTTTTCCAGATGAGTAGACACCCTGGAATTCTAAAGAATTAAACGAATTCTAAAGAATTCAAGGCATTCTGAAGCATTCAAGGAATTGTGAAGAATTCAAGGAAATCTGAAGAATTCGAAGAATTCAAGGAATTCTGAAGCATTCAAAGAATTCTAAAGAATTCAAGGAATTCTGAAGCATTCAAAGAATTGTGAAGAATTCAAGGAAATCTGAAGAATTCAAAGAATTCAAGGAATTCTGAAGCATTCAAAGAATTGTGAAGAATTCGAGGGAATCTGAAGAATTCAAGGAATTCTGAAGAATACAAGGAAATTTGAAGAATTCTAAAGATCAAGGAATTCAAGTAATTCTAAAGAATTCCAAGGCTAATAAAGCATTCAAAAAATTCTAAAGAATTTAGAGAATTCTGAAGAATTTAAAAAGAATTCAAAAGAATGCTAAAAATTTTTAAAAATTCAAAGACTTCTCTAAAGAGTTCAAAGAATTCTGAAGAATTCATAGATTTCTGAAGAATTCCAAAGAATTCAAAGAATTCGAAGAATGCTAAAGAATTCTAAAGAATTCTAAAAATGCTAAAGAATTCAAAGACTTCTCTAAAGA
>CAKNYM010045200.1:0-10350 GCA_932195095.1 Andricus curvator | reverse complement strand
AGATTAGGCACAGTGCAGATCCAGTGTCAATATCCGTACTACGCCAGCATTGACTAGCCAAGTGTTGGAAAATTGCTCTTGGCGCGCTACCGCGCCAGCTGTAAGCATCGGTCCAAGTCTGTAATTTCCTATTGGGAAGGCCTTTTTTCGTACGAGATGCCTATAAAAGTTGGAAAAAGTGGTATACTCTGGGAAATCTCCTCTAATAATAACTCGAAAGTAATTTCCAAATTGTTTATAGAAGAAAGTGCAGTAAAATTTAGATTTTGGTATGACTGTTTGGATGATATTCAAGGGTAAATTTTAACGCTTCTTTTAAAAGAAGCTTAAACGATTCTATTTTAAGAGATCACTTTGCTATTATTAGAGAACGATCAAGATATTTTAAATGCCTGATAGATACTAAAACAAAATTAACTCGAAAGAAAAAATCATTTCTAAAAGGTGTAATAATATTGGAGATTAAGTTATTATAGAATACCAATTAAGAAGGTATATGATTAACGATATTTTGATTCAAAGGCCTTTAAATTAAAACGATGGCCCTATATTTAAGAAAGTTGGATCTCATTACGGAAAAAGTAGCACCTACATTAAATAGAGATTATCTCAAAATGTGAGTTTCTCAAACCAAAATCTAATTATGAAGAAATGATTAAAATAATTAAAATCTTCCACAACAAGACTAATATCATTAAAAGCCTTTAATGAACGATCATTATAAAAATGTGACTCTAATTTAGAAAAACTTCTTTTTAGATGACTAAACAGCACTTTGAAATAACGGTTGACATAGCGGGATGTACGAAGACGCAAGACCGAAATAATTATGGGCGAAGAAGTGGAAAGCAGGGAAAGAAATGGAAAAAATTTCAAGAGGAGATGTAACCTCAAGATATAAGAAAGTTTTCTACAACCTTCTTGATAATTTCGGGATTCTTGAAGTAAAACGTAAAATCTAGAGACGCACTTAGTTTAAACTTTAAAACATGAAAGTGAAAATATCTCGTGCTTTATGTACTCAGGGCTTCCATAGCCTAATTTACTTGAAAAAAGTGAAAAAGTGACTTATTTAAACCGAAAAAGTGACAAAAAGTGAATAATTTCTAACCCAAAAAGTGACGAAAATTGACTAACAGTAAGTAATTTTCATTAATAATGTGACTAATATCCTTTTAAATTCAGAATAAATCAAAAGAATTCGATGCAATTTATAAGAATTCCAGGTGAGTTTTAGCAAATTCAGGATAAGTTCATAAAAATTCAAATGAATTGGAAAATATTTCAAACAACCAAAAATTTCCACTGCTTTCAGTAAAATCCAAGGGGATTCAAGGGAATTCAAGAGCTTTTGATGAAAATCATAAGAATGAGTGTGAATTGAAGGAAAATTTTAAAATAAAAAAAAATTCCATTGAATGGAGTAAAATGGGAATGAACATAATTCAGGGAAAATTCAATTAAAAAAAAAACAATGAAAATAATCAAATTGGAGTAAGTTTGGAGGAACTTAGGCGAAATAAAAAAAAATTCTATAAAATTTATAAAAATTCAAGACCTATTTAAAGAAATTCAAGTGAAATTAAAATAATTCAACAATATTAACCCTTAAATGGTAACGTCATTTTCGACCCCTTTAAACGGTATCGTCGGGTCACTCGTGTCTGGCGCTTTGAAAAGTGCTCTAAAGTGCTCTAAAAAATTCCACAAAATTCATGAAATTTCATCAACTATCCTAGTATAAGGATGAATCACTATATTGCTGATTTTATCATTTTTTTAAACAATATAATGAAATAAACAAATAAAAACGTGAAGAATGCACCATTTTGTCAAAAAAATCATAACTTAGGATGTAATTAATTTTTTTTTTAAATCAAACGGGAAATTAAAGGGTAAAAAAAGTACTGTAAGAAAAAAAAGATTGAGATTCTGTATAAATAAAAGGAATGCTTAAGCTTTGAACATGAAAATCAAGTTTTTTCAAAGTACGTATAAAGAGGTAGAAATTCCAATAAAATTCCCGTTAAAAAACTTTTGGTCAACTTTAATTCATCAATCTATAGTCAAAAAACATGAGGTTTCCGAAAAAATTCAGAAATTCAAATTGCAATTAAAATTCAGGTTAAAAAACTTTTGGATAACTTTAATTCATCAATTTATAGTCGAAAAACATCAATATTTGGGGAAAAAATTCAGAAATTCGAATTTCCATTAAAATTTATCTTAAAAAACTATCAGGTAAGTTTAATCTATCAATTCACAATAAAAAACATCAATTCATAATAAAAAAAACATCAGAATTTTGAAAAAAGAATTTTAATTACGTTACACTTTTCGCCAACGCTAATGGTATCGTCGGGTCACTCGTGCCTTTCCGGAATTTCGACTGTTTTCTACAAATGCTATTTACGGACTAGAGTAACGGCACTTGGGGAGCTTATAGCCTACTAGTGTACAATTATTTAGAGTATAGTTTGGGCCTGCCTCCCACGCTTTTCTCTAAGCTAGCAAGGGGAGAAGATTTGGTCAAGGCACGAGTGACCCGACGTTACCATTTAAGGGTTAATTACATATCTATTTAAAATTGAAAAAAATTTAATTGAAACGTTAAAAATGTTATGATTTAAAATTGCAATAGTTCAAAACTGTTTCAAAATCGACAGTCGTAATAGTTAAACAATTATGAATTTTTAAAAGTTCTAATTTTAATAATATCAAGTTAAAATATGTTTGAATTTGAAAAATTTAATTATTAAGTTTTTTAATTTTAAATTGGCCAATCAACACACACATGAATGTGAAAATTTTAATTTTTTGTTCAAATTTATAGTTACATACTAGCAAAATTCGGTAAGTTTCCGAATTCTAGTAAACAATTTAAAAATTTTGAAAACTTTTGGTTTAAAACTTAAATTTGCTTAAATATTATACTAAAAAGTTACCAAGTACCAAAAGTACCAAGTCATTTAGTAATTTACAATTTTAGTCATTTCCTTAGTGAGCATTATTACCAATCATTAGTAGAAAATGAATAATTCATAGAAATATTGTTACTAATTTACTTTAGCAAGGCATTTTTTTACTAAATTGAATTAGTAACAATATTATTGTGAATTAGTCAATAGGACATTTCGGCACGCATTGGTGGCCCTCATCAGCCGATATTATTAATTATTATGAGAATTTATAATAAATCTTTGGCATAGTAGACAGATAGTTTCCTCGAAAGGAGAAAAGTAAGATGGTAATTGGTAACGCCTTCATTAACAGTGTGTGCCGAAACGTTCGTAACAATTAATTGTACTCAATTTACCTGACCTAAAGCCAACAACTAACATGAACAATTGAAACAGCATTTGTAATACCGTGACGTGATCTCAACGTAAATAAAGTTGCAATAAAGTTATAGAACACAATGGTATCGAATGTTACAGAACGTCTCTAGAACAGTTACGTAACAATTGCTACAGGAGAGTCCCTACTCATAGTTTTTACTTAACATGTACTTAACATAATTCTACTTTAACATACCCCCCCCCCCCCTGAACATATCTCGTATTTTTGAAGGACCCCTACCTTTTCTTCTTATAGACCAGTTATAGAACTCTCCTTAATTAAAATAATTGGTAATTTATTCTATTAAATGACGCATTAAATTTTGAATGTAAATTACATTTGAAGTGTCTCCTCTCGTAGAAAATCCCCCTCTGAATAAGAAGTAGGTGTGGAAATTCGTTCCGCTTAAGAATAGCGGAGTAATAAAGCTTATTCTCAAATCATCTCAAAATACACTTTAGTTGTCAAAACACAAATGTTTTTCTTCGAAGTTGTATATTCATCAAGGATTTATGATAAGATGGTTTATGACAGTCAATTTTAGGATAAATTAAACACAGGGCCTAAACTCTGAACCGCTAAACCGTCTGCAAATTGTGAAGTATATAAGTAGGATGAGACTTAGAGGCGATTTAAAAGGCCCCCTCCAGAGTATATTATAGGTAGTACCCATTAACAGCTTCCTCAAGGTTGGTATAAAAGGAAAATTCAAAATTTTTATTGCGGGTCCAGAGATCTTAGAAGTATAATATTCTAAAATCTTGTATTGTACGTGATAATGTAACCAAGGCGCGAATCCCTCAAAATTATATAATATACGATAAAGGCTCTTGGGGGGACTGTATATTTGAAACTCAATTAAATATACCTATTTTATATAGTGTACGACTGTACGTGATCTTCGAAACAATTGAATATCATTTATGCATTTATGACAAAAGGAACTACCTGAGACTTACCGCCTGAGAGTGAGAAGTAAGGTAGTAAGAAGATTGTCCAACCCTTAGGGATGAGTAATATCTTCAGAGACAATATCTTGTCTCACTAGAAAGAAAATTTGCATTTCAATGGTTGTCAATAATACTATTTATATATATAATCCACTATTCAGAAATTACATAAGCCCTTTTCTCCAAATCTTCATTTTCCATAATGTCTAAGGGGCTATTTGTCAGTAATTTGAATGTTATGAGCCCCTCTCGCTAGGTCTAATTAATCATATCATTTATTATTATAAATTTTTTATGTATGTATTATATTGGCCGCTATTTTGAATGTAAAGAGTATAATTATATTGGTCAAATCGGGGCCCAGGGCCGGCTCAACCAAATGGGCTAATGTAGGCTATAGCCTAGGGCCCTAGGGGCGCCATGAAGTCGAGGCGGACGGCTTTTGGGAAATTTAAGTTGAGTTAAATGAGTGCAATTATGAATCAGGGGAAAACCAGCTTTGGAATTCTACGAAATATGGTTTATTGTTATTTTATTTGAATACAAAATACAATTTAGGGTTTTCAATAGAATTGGGGGGAGGGGGTAGCCTAGGAGCGCTAAATATTAGAGAATTTGTAGTTGAACATTTTCAAAATAAAACAAGGTAATCAGACTGAATTGTTCATGAAACTTGAATGAAACTTTATTGAAATATATAAGGTAAAACAGTTTAAATATCTAAAAACTTCATTTTAATGTTTAAATGACATCCAAAAATGGAACAATTCGAAAAACTAGCTGTGAATTCGATCTCGGGGGTTTCCACTTTGTATTTATAATTGTATGGTGCTCAAGGCCGTAGCCAGGGGAAGGATGAGGCGGGTTTGATTCCCCCCGAAATTCTTGAAACATGTACAATATACATAATATACATATACTTTCCTGTGTGCCGCTGCATACCCCCCCCCATTTTTTTATGCAACATATCACCCCCGTCCCCCACACCGACATTTTTCTTTCTGTATACACTCCTCCTCCCCCGAAAAAATTTTCTGGCTACGGCCTTGATGGTGCTCATTTGATGAGCACTTCACTTCCTCATTATAACTCTTTAGCAAATATATTTGAGTCCCGAGTACAGGAGTCTTTGATTCTTGGATCAACTTTGAATTATGTTACGAAAAGAGTTTTACTATAAAAATCCCACTTTTAAAATATTTAAAAGTGCTAACAAAAACCTAATAAATATTTTTAGAAAGCTTGTGTCAGTTTTGAGATATTATTGGTGAAACACACCATATTAAGCTTTAGCTTCTGAATGATTTATATTAGAAATATTTTATATTTGAAGAAGTTTGAATTGATATCGTCTGAAAATGAAATTTTATTTCAATTTAAAATTGTATCTCATAAATATTCAAAATTCAACAATTTGAAATTGGAATTATTCCGATTTGAACTAATTCAAAATGAACAATTTTTCTAAAACATGAAATAATCAGAACGTTTAAAATCTTTAAATGTTAAATTGGGAACGTTTAAAATGAAGATTTTTAATACTAGAAACATTTAGAAATATACTCACAAACATGGTAAAAAAGTAATTTTTTTACAAAGAAGGGATACACAAAGTTTCCAAAAAATCCCTTTAGAATATTTGTATTTATTAGCATTTTGAGTTTATAATTTAATTGTCAAAAAATTGCACTTTATGTTCTTTTGCTGCCTATCCTTTAAATCTAAAACCTTTTAAAATTAAATTAATTGAATTAAAATCATTTTTAATCCCAAAGTTTATCAAATGCATCAATACAAATCGTTTTTAATACCCTTAAAGTTTTTACATTTTTAAATTAAAACTTTCAAAATGGAAACAATTTTAATATAGGAATTAAAAAACTTATCTTTGTATTGTAAGTGCATGTCTTTATTTTCTTGGAGGCTTGCTACATAATATTCATTATATGTATTCACAAGGATTCAAATACAAATAAGTGGTACCAACAATTTTCTTGCAATAATTTTTTATTGAAGATGAAGTATTTGCTGAAAATCTATGCAGAACAGAAATATTCTCTATAATTATCCAAAAAGTTTCTTGAACGGTCTTGCTATATTTTGTCCAATTCTTTCTATTGTTTTACCAACTTGTTTCACATTTTTCTCAATATCTCTCCCACTTATTTCGAGAGTGGCAGATTCTTGAAATCCTCTTCTGGGTGGATTAGATTCAATAGATTTTGATTCGCCCATTATTGATAAAACCAAAAAAATAAATAATACAACGTTGAAATATTTCATTTTTATCTTCGACTGCTGGCGTTGGAGTACACTGTCTAGAAACACATGACAATACCACTCCTTAGACCGAATTATCAATTTCAAATGAGGCACTTTTTAAAATGTGAATCTATGACTTTTCAAGATTTAAATCAATGAACATTCACTGAAATTTCAGTCGTTTTCACTGATTTCCCATTATCATTAAAATCAAATGGAATTTTTAGTACCATGTAACTGAAATTTGAGTCCCTTTTTCTATTGAGAAATCATTGAAGAACGACACGTTTCTTAAAAAATGAACTACTTATTCAAATTTGTAGGAATAATTTAAACTCTTTGTAGAACACTGTATATTTTTAACCTAGAGATAATCAAAATAGAGGAAATTTCTATTTTTAATTATCTCGAAAATTATAAAAAGTTGATTTTCTCGAAAAACCTACTTTTACTGTTTCTCCCAATTTTTCGATAAATTTGGACTTATATATGTATAAGATTAAAAATTGAAACCGAATTCATATTTGGTTGAAAAAATTCAGAACCGTGTTGAAAAAGATACAGTGTTATAAATGTCGTAAGCTGTAAAAATTAAAAAAATAAATATTGCAAGTCTTTGAAAGTAAAGTTTAAGAATTTTCAAATTATTATATTTTTTAAATTGAAGGTTTATCAGGGTGTCTATTAAATTATGTCCGCGAAATTTTCGGACAATTCCCGCCTTTTCCCGCTTATAAATATAAGGTCCCTCTCACGATAGCAGCATACATACAATGCATAGCGGGTTGCGACATACGTAATTTGCTTGATTGTAATATTACAATTTATTTAAAAAATATATTTTTTCATTTTTCAATCATTTTTAAGAAATTTAATTTCAAGTAATGAAACAGTAGCGCAGGTAGCTCAAAGGGACAATAAGAAATAATAATTTATAAGGAAATATGAAATGCACTTCTATTTTTTCAATTCTCGGACAATTCCCGGATTTCCTTAAATTCCCGCACAGTAGACACCCTGTTTATATTCTCATCAACTGTCATTAGGGACTGTACTATAGGGTTAATTATCACTTGAGGGTATCTGTTGCCAAGGGGGAGAACCAAAACTTTCTGCAAAATGCGTTCAGCCTTGCTTCTTGCATTGGGAATCGAACCTGCGCCACCCTGGCGAAAGTTTCAAATAGGAATTCATTCTTAACCAATCCGAAGTCATGCGAATCATTCCGAAATCTGTATCCAAACCAATCCGAGTTAATCCGAATCAATCCGAAAAAAGTTCTACATTTCGTTCGATCGAAATCGGTTAAAAATTAATCCGACTCAATCCGATTCAATCCGAACTTCCAATCCGAAAAAATCCGAACCAAATTTTCTATCCAAATGAATCCGAACTCGGATTGACCTAAACTGATTTTCAATCCGAATGAATCCAATTCAATCCGAACTCGGATTCATTCGGATTCACAATCGGTTTAGGTCAATCCGAGTTCGGATTGATTCGGATTAATTTTGATTGAAAATTTGGTTCGGATTGGTTCGGTTTGGAAGTTCGGATTGAGTCGGATTAATTTTTAACCGATTTGGATCGAACGAAATGTAGAACTTTTTTCGGATTGGTTCAGATTAATTCGGGTTGGTTCGGATGCAGATTCCGGAATAATTCAGAATTAATTCCTATCCGATACTTTCGCCAGGGCAGCGTGGCTACCAAGGCTGCCGACGTGTTGAAACATAACCCAATCACAATACAATCTGAGTAGGGTTGTAAAATTTCATGAAACTTTGGTCCGTTGAAAAGTTTCATGAAATGTCATGAACAGCCTGTCTCTTTCACTCTTATGAACTTTCTGCATGCAATGTGCTGATCGGCAATCGTGTGAAAGCGCTCTGACTTGATACTTTGGCCTAGGGCCTAGGGGTTCCTTTTAGACCCTAGTTGAACGTACTAAAAGGATTTTTGACGCAGATCAATATAAATTAAGTTATTAATCATTTTGACTTTTTTTTTAATTAGTTTTTTTTTCAATATCTCGAAAAATATTAATTTTGGAAAAAAATGTTGTTTACAAATTTTGTAGATCTCGTAAAAATACATATTTTTTACGTTTATACTTTTTTCTACAATTAATATTTTTCGAGAAAAATTACAAAAATGATTTTTCAGATTTTTTTGTTGGAAAAGGGGTCGGCATGAGTGGTGGGAGGGGATGTGGGCCATTTAAAATGCCCAAGATTAGGACGCGTGGTTTTTTTATGGCCGTTGGAAAAGGGGGTCGGCGTGAGTAGATGTGAACCGCACCCTCTCCACCCACTCATGGCGAACCCCTTTTTCCAACGACCGACTTCTTTTCCAACAAAAAATCTGAAAATACATTTTTGTCATTTTTCTCGAAAAATATTAATTTTAGAAAAAAAGTATGACCATAAAAAATATGTGTTTCGACGAGATCTACAACTTTTGTGAACAACATTTTTTTCCAAAATCAATATTTTTCCAGACTTTGAAAAAACTAATTTTTAAAAAAAGTCTAAACTATTAATAACTTAATTTATATTGATCTGCGCCAAAAATCCTTTTAGTGGGTTCCACTAGGGCCTAAAAGGAACTCCTAGGCCAAGTATCAAGTCAATATTCTTGGGCGGGAGAATTCAAACTGATATAAAATTGTCAGAACAGTTTGGGCGTCATGCTAAAATATGTCACAATTTCTATACCTTGGGATAGGCCTTACGTGCATAAGATGCGATTTTTTATTTTACTTATCTCAACTTCAAAATGGTCAGCCCTTTTCTAATTGCACCAAACTCTAGATAACACTCTAATAAATCTACAGTCCCAATTTGAAAAATTCTCAGAAAATGATTTTATCCGTTTAATTTTAATTTACCTTAAAGAAGTCAAAATTATATATATTTGCAATTGAATAATTTAAAAATGAAACATTCCAAAAAATCTTTAAAATTAAGAAGGGTCCAAATTAATTCTTTAAAAACATATAAGTTAGAATTAAAGTATTAATTAAAAAAAGTGGAATATTAAAAAAAAACTTAGAAACATGTAACATTGACATTTTTTAAAATTATTTAAAATCCTTTTTAAATCAACTTAATTTTCTGAAATGTATTACAGTCTATAGAAATTATTAAAATCTTGCCTAATGTTTTCAAATATTTACATAAAATAATTGTGACATTAAAAACTATTTCAATTTTATGTTGCAGATATTTTGTTAAATTAAAATGTGCAATCAATGACATATAACAGGGTTAAGTTTAACAAAAGTAGTTTAATCTCTAATTGCATTTCCGAATGTTTTAGACTTTTAGAGGGATATCTTGTTTTGAAAAAAAAAATTTACGCACTATAGAAGAAAATCAATAAACTGAGGAATATAAACTTTGGTAATGTAGGTCGGTAATCAGGCCTGCGACGTAAAAAAAATAGGCGGGTAAGCCCTAGGTAGATGACTGGGGGGGGGGGTATGTTTAAAAAAGAGTTTTATTTTCTTAACGATTTTTCTCAACTACTGTTTATGAATAATAATAAATTAATATCATATTTAAAGCTCTACAAAAATGTTATAGTCATATTCAAAGAATTGAAATAAAAAAGGAATATGTTCTGAAAAAGAGGTAAATATATAACAGTATATGTCTATACCTTTTGGTTCCGAGCTTCTTGACAACTGATTTGCGACTGAGAGGCGGAAGGAATGTCTTTTGCCAATTATTATCGGTTAATATATATAGCATCATATGCGTTTTTATTTTTATTCGTGGGATTTCCCGCATTTGAT
>CAKNYM010045197.1:19555-43733 GCA_932195095.1 Andricus curvator | reverse complement strand
GGGGGGGAGGGGCTACACATATACCGACTAGTTACAAAAATGCGTTCAGGTACGCTCGTCCCCTTTTCCAGGTTAAAGTTGGGGGGGGGGGACGCATTTACTGACTAGTTACGAAAAACGGACGAGAAAGAAAGGGAAAAAAGGGACAAGCGTGACCGAACGCATATCTGTAACTGTTTTCTTGTTTTTATTGTTTTTCCAACGAAATCCTCTTTTTCTCGGAAAATATTAGTTTTAGGCAAAAAGTGTAAAATACAAAAAAGATGTATTTTTATACTAGCTAGAACGTTTGTTTGAAACATTTTTTTAAATTCTTCGTATTTACTGAGATAAACGAAAAAATCATGAGTTTTATGGGGTTTCTTATGGTTTTTACCATGAAAACGTCCTTGTCACCAATTTCCACTATGATTTTCGTAATCAGCGCATCAAAATACGTAAGTATACGTGGTTTCAACAAAATCGGAGGTAACCACTATGCGGAACTTTATCCGAAAGTTCAACTAACTATTTGGTTAAACATTCATATTTTTGGTTGAAAATTCATCATTTTAGTTAAAAATTATATTTCTTTGGTTGAAAATTTATATTTTTGACTTGAAAACACATCTAAAAAGTGTTCTAAATATATTTAGAAATAAAATTTATTTTGCATTAACATTATGAATCTTCTAGGTGTATAGTTGGTTTCATACCTAGAAGAATTTAGAAATTGGGATATTGTAGCAATATATTTTCTATTACTTTGACTTCTTTTATCATTTAAGTTTAGCGCCCTTTCCAATTTGAAGCGATGCATTTTTCCGTGAAATTTAAATAATGTAATTATTATTAACAAAAGTAGAAAATAAAATTTTTTAAATCCTAATTCAAAATTCTCATAAAAATAAATTCTCATAAAAATAAATTCTCATATTAAATTATTGCTTCCTCATAGAGGGAGGTTTGTAATGACCTAAATTTTCAAACATACTTTTTTGACATATTTTGATATAATTCGACCCCAGGAGCTGGAAAAAAAATTTTTCAAAAAATGTCCGTGTGTGTGTGTAACTTTTTTCTGTTCACCATATCTCGAAAAGTAAAAGAGCTACGTTCATGAAATTTGGATGAAGTGTAGCTCCGATTGATATTCAGGTCTGATAGGATTTTGAGGTAGTTCGACCATTCAGAAGTAGTTTTTTCTTGCGTTTAGAAATTTGAAAATAAACATTTTACCTTATTTATATAAGGAAAACTTTTTTGATATTGAAAATACAACTATACGACATCCAGCGTATTTGTTCGCGTCTCTGAGACGCATCGATCGACCTATTGTTAAAACTTTCATGACCTACCGGTACCGATTTATGAAGTTTCAAAAAATTGTTTCTTCTGTTTATATAAGAAAAAAGTTTTTGATGTTTAAAATACGAAAATATTATATTGAGTGTATTTGTTCACCTCCTTGAGACGCATCGATTGACTTATTGATAAACCTTTCATGACCCACCAGTAACTATTTATGAATTAAAACAAAAATGGTTTATTCTGTTTATATAAGAAATTTTTTTTTATATTCAAAATACGACAATATTACATGTGGAGTATTTGTTCGCGTCCTTGAGATTCATCGATTGACCCATTGATGAACCTTTTATGACCAACCAGTACCGATTTATGAAGTGTAAAAAAAATGGTTTATTCTGTTTATATGAAAAATACTTTTTTGATATTCAAAACACGACAATAATACATGTAGTCTGCGTCTTCGAGACGCATCGGTTGCCAAAATTAAGAACTTTTCATGATTTACAATAACCTACCAATATCGGTTTTAAATTTTTCAATAAAGTTAGTTTCCTTCTTTATAAGAAGATTTTTTTATATTGGGAAGATAACAGTACTGCATTTCCTGCAATATTGTTCACGTCTTCGAGACGCGTGGATTGATCTTTTGACGAACTTTCGAAGACGATTATTGATTATTCAATAGCTACTCAGAAAGTTTTAAGAAAAGTTACATTGTTTATATGAGGTTTTAATTTGTATCAATGTTTTTCTTTTGTTAGGGAAAAACTCTCTCTATGAGGAAGCAAATCCATTTGATACTTATGAGGAAGCAAAATGTTTATAAAATGAGCAATACACCCATAGTGAATACGTCCATACTATTTCGCAGCCGTATTTTCATTTAACTCAGTTTTCCGTTTTCAGATTGTCGTATATGTCGGATGAGGAAGATTGTAAAACAATTTTAAAAAGTTGTATTCCTGTGACCCATCTTTATCTCGGGGAAAGCACGCCGGCCTCGATAATAGATGGAATAGATAGTTGCTGTGGTCTTACAGAATTGGTAATCGCTGCTTATGGTCCCCACACGATAGACGAACCACTGATAAGAGCAGCAAAATCTTGTCCTCGACTTTGTGCGGTTGGACTCGGCGACTGTGAAATCACGTATGAGATGAACATTTTTATATTTTTGTTTCATTTAATTTTGTTAGTAATTCTTATCAGTGCGATTGATTGTATTTTATTAATTTATCCTGTGCCATTCATTTTGTATTTTAACACATTACATTAACCATTATTTCTAGAGAGATAAGAGTACTATTAGGGATCACAGTTTTCCCCCTATTTTCCCCTATTTGTCTCAAAATTTCCTATCATAGGAAATAAATGGAAACATAAAATTAACATAGAGAAATGATGGGCAAAATTTTCAAAGTTATGGATGCTGAGAGCTGTCATCTTTGGGTCGCTCCGTATCCTCAAGACACATCAGTGTTTCACTGTTCTGTCATGACCATTTTTGTCATTTTCATGGATTTTGAAGCTGCGATTAAATTTTTAAGAACTATAAGAAAATCGCGGCCATTAATAAATTAATTCTTAGCTTAGAGAGAAAACGATCCATTAGAAAATTCATTTTATTTGTTGAAAAAAAAGGAATACACAATAAAAAATATGAATTTTCAACTAAGAAGAAGAGGAATTTTCAATAAAATACATGAATTTTCAAACAAATAGTTTAATTCTCAATTAAAAAAGAATATTTTTTTAGCTTTTCCTTCTCTTTAGTTTCAAATTTAACTGTTTTTTTTAAATTATTCTTTTTTGGTTAAAACTTAATCCTTTTCAACTGGTGATTTGAATATTCCATTTTTGTTTTAAAATTGATATTTTTTAGTTGAAAGCTCATTTATTTGGTTAAAAATTCGTCCTTTTTGCTAGAAGATAATTGTTTTTGAAATTAAATAATTATAATTTGTTTTTATTGAAATGTCAACAAATACCTTTTTCGTCGATAATAAATTTTTTTTTGGTTGAAAATTTAACTATATGCTTCAAAGTTTAGCTACTTTATTAAAAATTAATTTTCTTTTTGGTTCAGGATTAAACTATTTTGTTGAAAATTCTTCCTTTTTAGTTGAATTAAACTGATTGAAAAATCGTTTTGTTGTTGTTGAAAAATAATTTTTTAAGCTGTAAATGTAACTATACCATTTTTTGTTGAAAACTGATCTTTTTTAGTCGAAACTTCAAATATTTGATTAAAAATTCAATATTTTTTATAAAAATTCGTCTTTTTTTGGTAGAAAGTTTATCCTTTCGGATAAAAGTTTATCTTTTTTAGTTGAGAATTAAACTATTTGTTTGAAAATTCATGTATTTTATTGAAAACTTCTCTTGTTCTTAGTTGAAAATTCATATTTGTTATTGTGAATTCCTTTTTTTGGTTGAAAATTTAACTATTTTTTAAAATTTCTTTTTATAGTAAATAATTAATTTTTTAACGGTAAATTTAGCTATTCCATTTTTGGTTGGAAACTTATATTTTTTAGTTGAAAATTCAAGAATTTTATCAAGAATTCGTCTTTTTTGGTAAAAAATGAATCCTATTGGATAAAAATTTAACTCTTTGATTGAAAATTCATTTATTTTGTTGAAAATTTAACTATTATACTTTTGGTTGGAAATTGAGCTTTTTTCCTTGAAAATTAAACTACTGGTTTCAAAATTCATGTATTTTATTGAAAATTTTCTTGTTTTCGGTTGAAAATTCATATTTTTGGTTGTGAATTCATTTCCTTGGTTGAAAATTTAACTATTTTTTTAAATTTCTTTCTTTATTTAATAAGTAATTTTTTAACTCTAAATTTAACTATTCCACTTTTTGGTGGAAAACTTATATTTTTTAGTTGAAAATTAAAATATTTGGTTGCAAATTCAAGTATTTTATTACAAATTTGTCTTTTGTGGTAAAAAATTAATTCTATCGCATAAAAATTTAGCTCTTTGGTTGAAAATTCATTCCTTTGGTTAAAAATTTAAATATAACACTTTTGGTTGAAAATTAAACTATTGTTTTGAAAATTCATGTATTTTATTGAAAATTTGTCTTTTTCTCAGGTAAAAATTCATCTTTTTGGTTCTAAATTTATTTCTTTGGTTGAAAATGTAACTATTTTGTTAAAATTTCTTCTAGTTTGGTTAAAAATTAATCTTTTTAAATAAAAATTGAACTATTCCGCTTTTGGTTAAAAATGTATCTATATTGGTTAAAAATTTAACTATTTGTTTTAAAATGCATGTGTTTTGCTGAAAATTCGTCTTTTTTTGGTAGAAAATTTATTGTTTTGGTTGAAAAATTATCTTTTTGGTAGAAAATTCATTTCTTGGGTTGGAAATTTAACTACAACACTTTTGGTTGAAAATTCAGCTTTCTTTCCTTGAAAATGAAACTATTGGTTTGAAAATTCATGTATTTTATTGAAAATTCGTCTTGTTGATGGTTGAAAATTCATATTTTTTGTTGTGAATTCATTTCTTTGGTTGAAAATTTTACTATTTTTTTTAGATAATCTTTTATAGTTGAAAATTCAAATATTTGGTTGAAATTCATGTATTTTGTAAAAAATTCGTCTTTTTTTGGTAGAAAATTAATCCTCTTGGATGAAAATGCATCTCTTTTGTTGAAAATTCATTTCTTTAGTTAAAAATTTAACTATAACACTTTTGGTTGAAAATTTATCTTTTTCTGGAAAATTAAATTATTGGTTTGAAAATTCATATTTTTTGTTGTGAATTCATTTCTTTGGTTGAAAATTTAACTATTTTTTTTTAATTTCTTTTTTTAGTTAATCTTTTATAGTTGAAAATTCGAATATTTGGTTGAAATTCAGGTATTTTGTAAAAAATTCGTCTTGTTTGGTAGAAAATTAATCCTCTTGGGTGAAAATGCATCTCTTTTGTTGAAAATTCATTCTTTAGTTAAAAATTTAACTATAACACTTTTGGTTGAAAATTTAGCTTTTTCTGGAAAATTAAATTATTTGTTTGAAAATTCATATTTTTTCTTGTGAATTCACTTCTTTGGTTGAAAATGTAACTATTTTGTTGAAATTTTTTTTCTTTAGTTAAAAATTAATCTTTTTACCTGAAAATTAAACTATTCCGCTTTTAGTTAAAAAATGTATCTTCATTAGTTGAAAATTGAACTATTTGTTTTAAAATTCATGCATTTTGTTGAAAATTCGTCTTTTTTAGTGGAAAATTCATTGTTTTGGTTGAAAAATCATCTTTTTGGTAGAAAATTAATTTCTTGGGTGGATATTTAACTACTTTGTTGAAAACTTGTTTTTTAAAGTTAATAATCTATTTTTTTACACTGAAAATTTAACTTTTCTACTTTTAGTTGAAAATTTATCTCTTTTATTTAAAAACTAAACTATTTGTTCAAATATTCATCTTTTTTATTGAAAATTCATTTCTTCCTTTGAAAATTTAACTAATTTATTAAAATTTCTTTTTCTTCGATTAAAAATTAATTTTTGTAACTAAAAATTTAATTATTCCACTTTTAGTTTAAAAGTAGCCTTTTCTTTGTTGAAAAAACAATAAATGAAAGAAAAAGAATGACAAAGTAATTCAATTTCAACAAATATTTCAAAGTTTTTATTAACTGTAGGTTATGATGGTCGGTTTCATCTAAGATTGTTATTTTTGAAAAAAATCAGTAAATTTAAATCCATCAGTGATTTTAGTTTAAAATAACAAAATGTTTAAGCTTGAACAATTTCGAATTGTGTTAGTCTTTTTTGTCGCGAATGGAAGTTTTGATTGAGAAATCATTAGATTTCAAACATTTTTAACAATTTTAGGTTATGTTAGTCTCTTTTGTCAGAAATTGGCCTTTTAAATTTAAAAAAAATTATATGTTTAACATTTGAAAGGATAGTAACAACTTTTGAACAATTTCAGGGTATTTTGGCATTTTTCATCGGAAATCGGTATTTTTAGTAAAAAAATCATTTTTATGTTATTTTAGTATTTTCCGTCAAAAAATTGATACTTTTAATAAAAAATTATTAGATTTCAAAGAATAAAATTTTTTCAATGATTTGCGTTTTTCGGTTTTCATAACGTTCTTGCCGGAAATAATTATTTTTAAATAAAACGCATTGGATTTTTAAAGTTAATACTTTTTTATTCAATTTTAGGTTACGTTCTTGTTTTACATAGAAAATTATTGTTTTCGAGCAAAAATTCTTATATTTTGAAAAATGTAGAATATTTTAACAATTCCAGATTATGTTAGTGTTTTTCTTCACAAATTGGTATTTTTAATTTGAAAAAATTATATCCCAAATATTTCAAAAAGATTCACAACTTTTTAACAATTTCAGGTTATATCTTTTTAGTAAAAAATCATTAGATTTCATAGAAGATTTTAATTTTATAAATTTTGTTAATTTTATGTTATTGTTTGTCGCCTAAAATTGGTACTTTTAATTTTTGATAAAAAATTATTAGATTTCAAAGAGTAAAATTTTTCTCAGGAATTTACGTTTTTCCATTGTTATAACGTTTCTACCGGAAATTAACATTTAAAAAAAAATCATTCGATTTCAAAGCTTCATAACTTTTTGAAACAATTTTAGGTTCCGTTAGCGTTTTAAAAAAAAGTAATATTTTAAAACAAAAACTAATATTTTGAAACAAAAATCATTATATTTTGAAAAAAATTGCAATTTTCAAACAGTTTCAGGTTATATTACCGTTTTTCACAGAAAATTGGTATTTTTAAACAAAAATCATTAGACTTCGGGAAAGATTTACAATTCTCAACAACTTTTTTAACATTATTAGTATTTTTAATGAAAATTATTAGATTTTAAAGAATATTTATAATTTTTCAACAACTTCAGGTTCTGTTGGCGTGTTTTTTAGAAATAATAATATTTATAAGATTTAACAATTTCGGATTGTGTTAGTGTTTTTTTTTTTGTAGGGAATTTACATTTTTGTTGAAAAATTATTAGATTTCAAACAATATTCATAATGCTTTCTCAATTTTAGGTTACGTTGTTATTTTAAATCGAAAATCATTGTTTCCAAACAAAAATTCTTTTAATTTGAAAAAGATTTAGAATATTTTAACAATTTTGAATGATGTTAATTGGTATTTTCAATTCAAACGAAATTATGTTTCAAACATTTCAAAGAAGATTCACAACTTTTCAACAATTTTAGGTTATGTTGGCATTTTTCACTTAAAATCGGTCATTTTAGTAAATTTTTTGTGTAATTGCATCTTAAGTTAGCGCATTTCACAGGAAATATTTTCATAGATTTCAAAAACGATTTACAATTTTGGAGCAATTTAAGGTTATGTTAACGTTTTTCAACGGTATTCGCCTATTTTAAACACAAATCATTCATTTTTAAAGAAAATTTACAATTTGAACATTTTTTTTATGTTGTGTTAGTGTTTTTTGTCAATTTTTATACAATTTTTGATTTTGTTGGCATACCGAAAATCGGTACTTTGAAAAAAAAATTGTATTTTAAAAAATATAAGTTTTTGAACAATTTTATAGATTATAGATTATATTGTATAAATTATATTATAATATTATAGATTTCGAAGAAGATTTACAATTTTTCTTCAATTTTAGGTTATGTTAATATTTTTCACCGGAAATCAGTATTTTTAGTAAAAAATCATTAGATTTCGTAGAAAATAAAAATTAGTTGTTCAACTGTATGTCAAGCTAGCGCTTTTCATCGGAAATAGCGATATAGATTTCAAAGAAGATTTATAATTTTTAAACAATTTCAGGTTATGTTAGCGTTTTTTACCGGAATTCGGTTATTTTAAACAAAAATCATTCAATTTCAAAAAAGATTTACAATTTGGTTTTTAAAATATTTTTTTAGTGTTTTTTTCTCGGAAATTGATATTTTTAAATTAAACAATCGTAGATTTTTCAGATTATCAATTAGAATCATTAAATTCTCAATTTTGATACAATTTTTCGTTTTGTTGGCGTTTCATACTGCAAATCGGTACTTTTCATAAAAAAATAATTGGATTTCAAAGAACATAAACATTTTTTGAACAATTTTAGGTTATGCTTGCGTTTTTGACCGGAAATGGGTATAGATTTCAAAGATTTTTCAACGGAAAACGGTCATTGGGAACAAAAAAGGTTTGATATAAACGAGGATTTGAAATTTGAAACCATTTTTTATTACTTGATGTTAATGTTTTCGTCTAAAATTGGTATTGTTTTTTAAAAATCGTTAGACTTTATAGAATATTCACAATATTTTAACAATAATTTGACAATAATAGGATATGTTAGCATTTTTCACCGGAACGTGTAATAAACAAAAATAATTTTACTTCAAAAAGTAAACTTACAATTTCGAACCACTTTAGGTTATGTTATTGTTTTTCTTCTAAAATTGCTATTGTTTTGAAATTCGTCAGATTTTAAAGGATATTTATAATATTTTAACAATAATGGTGTATTTTGGCGTTTTTCACCGAAAATCGGTTATTTTAAACAAAAATTCCTTCAAAAAGTAAACTTACAGTTTTGAACAAGTTTCGGTCATGTTTTAGTATTTTTCTTCAAAAATTGCTATTTTTTAAATCATTGGATTAAAAAAATATTTACCATATTTTAACAATAATTTATTAGCGTTTTTCACCGAAAATCGGTTATTTTAAACAAAAATAATTTGACTTTAAACTTGCAATTTTGGACAACTTTAGATTGGTATTTTTGAACAAAAATGCAACGGTTTGTTTATCTGTATATTATATAAAAATATTCTACATATATTAATTCTGAAGTTAAGATATAAATTGTCATTAATTATAAAAAATATTGTATTAATATTAATTTTATGTTTTAATTTAAAAATTGCGTTGGACCAAAAAAAAGACGATTTTTTTTATGTTCCACGAAATATGTACATTAGATTACAGACGGAGATAAAGTGGACATAAAAGGCCGAGGTTCAGCTAAACTGCTTTACAACCAAATCTCGCGCGCGTGTTTAAAAATTTATTATTTCTTTATTATTTATTTTTTTCTTCTATGTTTTTTAAATATTTTTTAGTTTATCAATTTTTGTTTATTACGCTGGTATTTTTAAAAGAAAACAAATTTCCCCTTCGTTTTTAAATCCCCTTTTTTCGAAAAAAATTTCCACTATTTCCCCTAAAATTTAAAAGCTAAACTACTGTGATCCCTGCGATACTTTCAAAATAAAACATTAAATTCAACTAAGAAAAATGTTATATCATCTCTCAATTGTTATTCATGTTTATAAGATTTTTTTTTACATTTTACAAAATCTTGTTTTGTTTACAAGCTGTGAATAAGTATTTGTTATATTGGAAATTACCTAAAGAAGTCTAGTCAAATACTAATTAATAAATTAATGAATAATTAATTAATTTATAAATTTATGAACTAAAAAAAAATTAACAAATTAAAAATAATTAATACTAATTATTAAATATAGTCATATCCATTTAGTTTTAATATTTTAAAATAATTTATCATATTCTTTCACAAACAGAAAAATAGATTATTTGAAACAAAATCAAATCTAGATTTATATAACTGTAAACAAAAATAAATAAATATTGCACTCAGAAAATGTTTTGGTTGAATCAAAAAAATATTTTTTGGTTTAACCACAGAATATGGTTATTATATGGACAACAAAAGATTCGGTTGAACAAAATAAATTTGTTGGTTGTTTCAACCAAATTTTTCAACAATAAAATTTTGTTGAATCAACCAAAATTTGTTTGATTCGACCAAATTTTCATGAATGTATATCTAAAAAAACTGTTCTTTTGGTTCAAAGAAATTTTTTTTTTCTGTGTTTTTAAATGTGATTTTTCTGTTTGTGAAAAAGTTCCTGTAACCCTAGGGTGGTCCAAATTTTTTTCTCTCGAATTTTCATGCATATCGCCCGGAAATTTGTTCGAATCCACATAAAAGTAAATTCATTTTTTTTAGAAAAAAAATGATTTCTAGAGGTGGCGCAAGCCCCGTAAAGTTTAACACGTATTTCCCATCAGATAAAAGTACTTTTTTGTAAATTTTATTCAGAATCGTCAATATTAGCCAAATCGAGTTGAAATTGAACATTTTTCTTTACAATTAGCTATAGAATACAATTAAAAAATTACTTTTTGCATATCATTCCCATAAGTCTATTTTATAGGGTCCCAAAAAACCCCCATGAGTCAAAAAATGGGGTTTGCGAGTTTTCGGCGCTAATTATGATTTTTTTTGCGGTTTTTTCAATGCGAATTGTTTATAATACATAAAATACTACTTTATACTGATAATTAGGTGTTTACATAAATTGTTTAAACAATTTATTATTGTTTTAAGTAATTTTCTCTTAGAATAGAGTGAGAAAGTCGCGGTTTTGTAAACAATTTTTCACTTTTTGTCCAATTTTCAATTATAGTGAGGTAATTCTAAATTAATTTTAACAAAAAAAATTCTTTTTAACAATTTATTATTATTGCTAAAAATATTCTCTTTGAATAATGTTACAAAAATGCGTTTTTTTTTGCAATTTTCAACTATTTGTCTACTTGTCATTCGGAGTGAGTAAATAATTATTTCAATTAAGCAGAAATAATTATTTAAACAAATTGTTATTTTTTATAGCTATCTTTCTCTATATTAATACTAGATATTTGCAGTTTTTTCTGAATCTCAAACTTTTGCCCACTTTTCATATCAGAGTGAAGTAATAATTAATTCAAGTTAACAAAATTAATTGTCTAAACAATTTATTATTATTATTAATGATATTCTCTTAGACTAATGCTAGAGTTTTTTCAAAAGATTTCCACTTTTTGTCCAATTTTGAATAAAAGTGAGGTAAATAATTAATTAAAGTTAGAAAAATTATTGTTATAAAAATTTATTATTATTGTTAATAATATTCAATTCGAATAATCCTAGAAAGTTGCGGTTTTTTCTGAAAGTTTAAACTATTTGTCTACTTTCACTTGGAGTGAGTTAATAATTAATTCAATTTAGAACAAATAATTATTTAAACAAATTGTTATTGTTTATAGCTATCTTCTTCTTTATTAATTCTAGATAGTTGCGGTCTCTTCTGAAATTTTCAACTTTTTACCCACTTTTTATTTGGTAAAGTAATAAATAATGAAAGTTAAAAAACATGCTTATTTAAACAATTGATTATTGTTTATATCTATCTTAGATTAATGCTATAAAGTTGCTATTTTACTAAAATCTTTAGTTTTGCTTTGACTTTTTAATTATGAACAAATAATAAGTGAACCTCAACAAGAATCATTTTTTGGATAATATTTGAAAATTTGAGGCATATTTCAATAGTCTGTTTTATTTCAGAAAAATATATTCACAAAAATTTAAGAAAATATAGCTATAAACAATAATAATTTGTTTAAACATCTATTTTCGTTAACTTACATTAATTATTACCTTACTAAGTGAACGGTGGACTAAAAGTTAAATTTTCATAAAAAGCCGCAACTATATGGCATTATATAGATTAAGATAGTTATAAACAATAATAATTTTTTTAAACAATTATTTTTGATAAATTAAATTTAATATTGAGTCACTCCAAGTGAAAAGTTAAGAAAAAGTTGAAAATTTAGGAAAAAAACTGCATTTTGTAGCATTATTCAAAGAGAATATCATTAACAGTAATAATAAATTGTTTAAACAATTATGTTTGTTATCATGAATTGAGTATTACCTCACTTTAATTGAAAATTGGATCTAAAGTGGAAAATTTTTGAAAAAACCGCGACTTTCTATCTGTATTCTAAAAGAAAATTTATAAAAATAATAATAAATTGTTTAAAAAATTTATTGAAACATCTAATTATGTGTATAAAGTAGTATTACATGTACTTAACACAATTCGCATTAAAAAGAACCGTGAAAAAAATCATAATTAGCGCCAAAAAGTCGCAAAACCCATTTTTTCACTTATGGGGTTTTTTTGGGACCCTATAAAATAGACTTATGGGGGTGATATTCAAAAAGTAATATTTTTTTCGTATTCTATGGCTAATTGTGAAGAGAAATGTTGAGTTTCAACTCGATTCACCTAATATTGACGATTCTGAATGAAATTTACAAAAATGTCTTTTTTTCTTATGGGAAATACGTGTTAAACTTCATGGGGCTTGCGCCACATCTAAATATCATTTTTTTTATACGCGTTTATTTTTATGTGGATACGAACAAATTTTCGTTCGATATGCACAAAAATAAAAAAAATAAAAATTACGAATTCATTTTTGGACCACCATAATGTAACCCACACGACAAAAATTTTAATGATTTGCATCACTTGTAGATTTTTTTAAGTCTACAAGTTTTTCTATTTCGGGATAGGGAGCGTTCACACATTACGTAACATTAAAAAGAGGGGGGGGGTCCTGTTTCGTTACGGTTTGTTATATTCGGGGGGGGGGGGAGGTGTTTTTGACTCGAGTACGTAACATTTTTAATTGTCTCAAAAAAGCGATGTTACTAAATATCTCGAAAATATCGAAATTTCCAAAAAAATATTTTTACATCATCATAAAATTGATTTCTAAATGTTTCTAAACATTTTTGATAGAAGAAAAACATTTTAATTGTAAGTGATTGTTCAATATTGAGAAATAATTCTGTTCTTAACATTTTGCTACCACACTATAATTTCTAAACGTTTTTACATTTTTAAAGAGATAAGAAAAATTAAATTATGGGAAATACTTATTTTGAAGAATTCAAAAAAAATTTTAGAAGCTTTTTAACAATTTTGAAAGATTTTGAGATTACATTTTTTTTAAAGATTTCTGGCAAAATTTTTAATGGTTTAGGTTCAATTTTGAAAGAATAATTTTAAGTTTTGAAGTTTTCAAAATGTTTGGGAATAAATATTCTTAAGATTCATGGAAAAATTAAAAATGGTTTTTTTCTTAATGAATTCTAAGAGCAAATGGAAAAAGAATACAACATTCTTAAAATTATTTCCTAAAATTTTGAATAAGAGATTAAAAGATTTTAAAACAAAATTTTGCCATAATAAATACTATCAGAACAAAGAGTAAGTTTAAGAGATACTCAGAAGTTTTGAAACGATTCAAAAATAATAAAAATTTATAAGATATTTTAGGAATTTTGTAAGGTTTCCAGAAAATTAAAAAAATTCTTTAGGTTCTTAGGAAAAACTAAAATGATTTTTTATTTTGAAAAATTAATTTTAAGGAAATATTTAAAAAGATTTTAAAGCATTTCAGAAGATTTCTAAAATTGTCAACGAAGAATCTGCAAGATTTTAAGATAATTTTTTTAATTTTACAGAATTTAAAAAAAATCACGAAAAATTTAAATAATTTAAAAATGTTAGAAGGTTTAACAATTTTGAGTGAATTAAAAAAAAAATTCTTAAGATTTATGGGAACATTTTTTATGATTTTTTATTTAAAAAAATTAACTTTAAGAGAAAATAGAAAAAGATTTCAAAACATTTCAAAAGATTTCCTTAAATTTCGAAAAAGGGTAGAAGATTTTAGAGCAAAATGTTTGAATTTGGTAAGACTAAAAAATCCAAAAATTTATCAAAAATTCTAGATTTTTTCCAAACTTCTAAAAGTCCTAAATATCTTTCAAAAAGGCTCGAATTTTTCCTAATATTTTTTAAAATCCTGTAAAATAAATTTTTTTCCTAATCCTCTAGATTCTTTTTTGACACATCTGAAATATTCAAATGTTCAAATATTCTTTTCTAATTTTCTCAAGAATATTATAAAATTTATATTTACATAAGTTTAAAAACAAACTGATAAAACTTCTTTTCTTGTAAGTAATTTCAATATTTGTGTGACTAAAAAAAAAATATTTAAAAAGCATTCAGTATTACATCAAAATAATGTTTTATTTATTTCTATACAGCACTTTATCTTGAAAAACCTATTTTTTATTTAGAAAACGTCTATTATTTTTTTAAACGTAATAAAAAAAATGTTAGGTAACTGCGGTTAGGGGGGGGGGTCCCGAAGGAAATGTTACGGCCTGTTACTTGGGGGGGGGGGGTAAAAGGTCGAAAATGACATTACGTAATATCTAAACGCTCCCATATTATTATTGTCATGTGGGCAATTTGATTTGTCAAAATGTCAATTTTTTGTTGCTCACTTGTGAAGTCTGATCCTGCGATTCCGATGCTAACTGAAGTTAATCTAACCGACGTCACAATCCATTTGTGGCTTATTTTGCACATCCACTCTCCACGTTATGGAATTTCCGACGATGGAAAATTGTCTGTATATCCTTTTGATCGATCTATTGCAAAAATGATCGGTTGAAAAAAAATGCAATTTATTGCATTACATATATGTCCTGCTAAAAATTGGATAGACTAAGATTTCAGTTTGAATAATAAAATTGTCTCAAATTTGGATTATTTTTTAAAGATTTATATTTTTTTTTGCAATTATGATTGACAGATTTCATATGAAATTGGGCCGTCTGACCCTGGCGATGTCACTTGTGGGGAATTATAAAAAGATCAACCGAAATTTTATTTAAAATGTTGTATCTTGGCAAAATATTGACATACACCGAACTC
This sequence comes from Andricus curvator, assembly GCA_932195095.1. NCBI lineage: Eukaryota > Metazoa > Arthropoda > Insecta > Hymenoptera > Cynipidae > Andricus > Andricus curvator. The sequence goes on along the minus strand of CAKNYM010045197.1, from coordinate 28,793 downwards.
TCGGTTTCAGTCCAGTTTCGGGGCTTGCCTGCAAGTAGCCTTGGCGACAAGTCGGGGGATCCAAACGTAAACAGTCAGGGCCGCCTGAATCGTTTCCCATTGGAATACATAATATTGCGCAATATACTCGACTGAGTAATTGCGCACTGCGGCCCTTCCTAGGTGAGAGTCGCAACTGTCTTCCGCCCAGCGCGCTGAGAAACTGCTTGGGTCAGCAGTTCTAGGAAGGCCGAGACCGGGGGGACAAAATCCGAGTGTTAAGCGTAATTTAATTTAGGTTACGACAGCTTATAGTGCAATCTACATTATTTTAAATTCCTGAATGAAACTTGAACATTTTCACAAATTACTAAAATTGTGTAAATTGAAAAAAATTAAAAGTGAATTTTCTCAAAAAGGCCACCTTTGAATTTTTTCTTGATTTTGTTTCAATTCATAGTTTCTTTTTGTAATACAAAATAAATTTTCTAATAATCTAATAATTTGGAAGTTTAGATCATAATTTGAAAATATATTCTCATGAAATATGTTAAAAGGAATATTTAATGATATGACCCATTTTTTTTGCATTTTATAGTATCATTTGCAATTTTAATAAATTAAAATGTGATAAAAAGCAAGAAAATTGATGACACGATGGCGTGATTTGAAATAAAAATTTAATAAAACTAAAAAAATTCAGAAATTTCAAGTTTTTAAGGTTTTGAAGTCAGAATTTTTTTAATTTAAAAGAGCTCTAAACAATTTTGGAACTATTACGTATGGACCATGGCAAATTGGAATTTCGTAATAAAAGTTTTTGGTAGTTATTTTGTAAATTTAAAATTTCGGAAATTTTCGGAATTTTTCCTCTACGGCGCATTATGATAAATTTAGGAAAATTAGGTTGCAAATTTCATAAATTTAAGACAATTTGAGGAAAATTCAGTCACAATTTTCGTAATTTTCATTTACAATTATGGAATTTTCTGAAACATTGTATCTGAAATTCCAGAAATTTATAACAAAAAATGTTACATTTCGAGTAACGAAAGTTTTATTTCTTTACATATAACAGAAAATTACGAAACTTTTTCTGTCATAATTTCATAATTTAAAAAAATTGTTCATCTTAAAGATTTGATATTTCTAAATTTTGTAACTATATTTTGTAAATTATGGTGAGTATATATGATTTTAGCTTCTTAAATATATAAAACTAAGAATGTTAAAAAAAAAATTAGTAAAATTAGCCTATTAAAACGTTAATTAAGTCGATCAAACATTCCGACGCCTCTCCCCACACTTCAATATTCGCTTCCTTTCCTTGCCCAACTTCTTCTCCCTCTTCCTCCACTACTTCCTACTCTCCTCACTTTCCCAACTAACACTGCCCTTCCCCCACTTCCCCTACTTTCCCATCCTCATTTCCCTTCACTTCCTCCCCTTACTACCCCACCTATAATTTCACGTACTTCTCCCTTCATTTCCCATCACTTCCGATACTTTCCCTTCCCTAATTTTTCCTCACTTCCCCTAGTTCTCCTCCCATCATTTTCCCTACTTTCCATCGTCTCATTTCTCCTCCTCTCATTCTCCCACTCTTTAGTTTTTCTGATAAATTTACGCCAATGTGGTAATTTAAAAAAATCTAAAGTCTTTTTAAGGGATTTGAAAGAGCACTACAATCTGCCACAACGAAAATTAAATTATGGTAATTTTTTCCGCATATTTTTCCGTGGAAAACAATATATTTTATTCCTAAACAATTGCGTGACATCACCAAGGTCAGACTGTCCAATTTCATATGAGATCGGTCATATATAGTAGGGTCGGCCAAAAAAATCAAAATGATTAGATTTATAGGTAATAGCACTAAAAAGTTTTTTTGTGATATTAGAAATTAATTTGAAACAAAATTTCACAAAACTTTTCAACATTGTTCAAACCTTCCTCTACTTCCCCATTTCTCATTTCCTTCACACCCCATCCATAATTTTCCCTACTTCCAACCCCACATTTCCCCTCTCTTCCCCCACCCCATCGTTTGTCCTCATTTTACCTACTTCTCCTCCGCCCATCTTCCCTTTCTTCTCCTACTTCCCCTCTCCTCACTTTCCCTAATGCCCCTGCACTCATTTTTTATCTCCATAACCTCATTTTCCATCTCTTCTCTTACTCCCCTCCCCTCATTTCCTAAGACTTCTCCTACTCCCCCTCTCATTTTCCCTCTAATCCTTCATTTCCCCTCACTCGCCCTATTTCACTACAATAATTTCCAACCAATTCCCCTACTTCTCCTCACCCTCCATATTGCCCCTAAAATACCCTATTTTTCTTCCTTTCATTTCTCCTGACTTCCCCTACTCCATCACTTTCCCTAAGCCTTCATTTTCCCTCACTTCCATTACTTTCCCTCCCTCATTTCCCCCATTTCCCCTACTTCCCCACCCTTCATTGCCCCTTACTTCCTCTACTTCCTCACCCCTCATTCCGCCTCACTTCCCCTAAGTACGCTCCTCTCATTTCCCCATGCTTTTCAAATTTTTGAATACAAACTTTCAAATTTTTGTTTAAACAAACATTTTTGTTAATTTGTACCTAAAATTGCAAAAAAAAAAATGTTTTTCGTTTTTGTATTTTTTGATGCTCTTTTCAATAAATTAAAGAATCACGCACATATTTTTAAGTTTCAAACAAATTTTTTTTTATTATTTACGGATCCTGAAACATGAGCCATTTTTACACAACCTTATAATCTGAATAGTGATAATTAATAGTTAGTTAATTAAATTTATTGACAATTATAGTAATTAATTAATCACTGGTTAAGAGTAGTTGGGTAATTATATTCACTGATAATTTATATACTTTATTACATTAGTTGATAAATAATGTGAATAATAAACTATTAAATATAAATTCAAAGTCTTCGTTTTTGCATTCCAACCATTTTTTTACTGTTTTTGACTTCTTATGACGATTGCGATGATTACTGATCGAAAATTTTAGTGGTTTTTTGTGTAAAAATGGCTTATGTTTCGGGATCAATAAAAAAAATGATTCAAAACTTAAAAATGTATTCGTATGTCTTTAGTTTATTAAAAAGAGCTTATAAAAATAAAAATATTTTTTCTACAAGATTAGGTGCAAATAAACAAAAGTGTATGTTTCGTCATATTTTGAAATATTATATTTCGACAAAATAATTTTCTTTTTTTTTATTTAAGATTATTATTATTGTCTTGTTAGGCTGATCCATTTAAGTCCCTTAGCACTGCGGTTAAAAACCTGTAGTGCTATCCCTCTATTTAAAAATTCCGGTGAAACAGAGGTCTTTACACGGGTCACCCTCGCTGCTAAAGTATCATTTAAGTCCTTTAGCATGAGTACATATGCCGCCAGACGGAGGGCTGTATGAATTCAATCACAACCAGTGATATCCCGCGCCTGCATCGCATTTGCCTAGAGGTTTGGTCAGGGGAGAGGAAAACTGCAGAAAACCACTTCCCAAGTTCTAATGCATCGAATGCATACAATCATCCTCGGCGTCAAACCTCCCGCTCGAAATTATATCAGCTAGAAAAGCAGCGAATAGACCACATGGTCGTACGTCGCAGATGATCACCCATCCGAGTTCTGGCCGCGCTCGAAATAGCTTGACATCTGGACTCTTCCCGACCCGTGCAGAAATTTCAGAGTGGCCCTGGTCGGGGCCAGATCTGGCCCTAATCGGGTATCCCAGTTAAGGCCAGACTCGAAATGAAACGCCTAATCCGATCAGGGCCTGACTGGGGTATCCATAAGGAAGGCCCGATCTGGCCCCTTCTAATTTTTATGTATAATAATATTATTAAAATATAATTTATTTAATAGAGAAGTAAACAATTAATTAAGAATATTAAACATTATATTAATATTTTGAAAAATATTCTGAAAGTTGTCGTTAGATTCATGTATTTTGTTGGAAATTCATCTTTTTTGATAGAACATTAATCTTCTTAGTTGAAAATTTATCCTTTTTGGTTAAAAATGTAAGAATTTGATTAAAAATTGGTATTTTTGCTCAAAGTTAATTTTTTATCAGAGTTTTTATCTGAAAATTTAACTATTCTATTTTCAGTTTATGAGATAAAAATTCGACTATTTGGTAGGAAATTTAAGAATTTTATTGAAAAGCCGTCTTTTTGGCTGAAAAATCAATCTTGATTCTTGAAAATTTAACTTATTGGTTGAAAATTCAACGATTTGGTAGAAAATTCATATTTGTGGTTGAGAAGTCGTCTTTCTGGGTAGAAAATTATTCTTGTTTGTTGAAAGTTCAACTTTTTGGTTGATAATTCAACTATCTTGTTAAAAATTCATATATTTTGTTGAAAAGTCATATCCTTGTGGGTATAAAATTATTCTTTTTTGTTGAATGTTCAACTTTTTGGTTGAGAAGACAACTAGCTTGTTATAAATTTATCTTTTATATTGAAAATGATCTTTTATGTTAAAAATGTATTTATTTTAATGTCATTGTTTACTATAATATTAGACTTTTCAGTTTAAAAAATTTACTCTTTTGTTGAAAAATCAGCTTTTATTGTAGAAAATTTAGCTTTTTTGGATGTAAATAAACTTTTTTGATCAAGAATCAACTGCTTTCTAAAATATTTGTTTTTCTTCTTGAAAATTCTAATATTTGATTGAACTTTAATCTTTTTTGTTTGAAAATTCGACAATCTGATTGAAAAGTTTTTTGGCACGTGAAGCAACGTATAAAAAAAGTGAGGTTATAATGCCAAAAAGTTGTCGACGCTTTCTCGAAGTTCACTGTCGGAAATCTTATAGGGCTGGATAATTCTAGTTTGATATGAACACCTCACCCCGGTCTAAAAACTTTGCGTAAATGATTAACGAGGTGAATTGAGAATTATTTAAAGCGATTTAGCCACATGACTTTACCGGTTTATCTGTTTACTGTTCGTCACTTTGACTTTGACAAAGTTGCCAAATGTCGCTCGTTGCCGAATAATCGAACGGAAGACTAATCGAATACATTCGAGATTAGCGCGGCAAATTCAAATCTAAATAATTATCAACTCTAAACAGATTTAAAAAATACCTACAATAATTAATACTAACTTGATGATTGTTTATTTATTAACTAATTTAATGCGACCGTAAACATACATTTTTAGACATTTCGTTCAAATGAATTGAAGCTTTTTTTAGTTTTTTCTCGTTTCTTATATTCTTTGCATATGAGAAGTTAAATTTAACTAATTAACTTTAGGTTAGTCACTGAAATGAAAATTAGTTGAATATTCACTAATTAAGACAGGGAGTCGTTTTAAATTTAATTAATTCCAATTTTTAAACTAACTAAATATTAACAGTGGGTAGACCGTTGTGGCCCCGACCAGGACCACAACAGTAGCTATGATCAGGGCCGCATTGGGCTAACCCGATCGGGGCCACTTCGGGAATCAGGATCAAATTGAGCAATTTCTCCACGGGGAGTCGAGATTCTTGATTGAATCTAAACAATTTGAGTTTTTTTCGGCCCACACTAATATATAGAAACGAAGTATGATTGAGTTAGATAAGGAATAAAATTAGGAATGCAAATTAAAAATTAAAAATTGAAAAAAATTGTCTATAGTTAGAAATTTTCTATCCAAAATTTAATCAGGGCATATTTCCAATTTAGTTTCTTACTAGAATAAATTTTGTTATGTTTGTAGGTCCTCTGGATTTGTGGAATTTGTCTCGATATGTTGCATACGTCTTCGGGTTCTTCGAGTTTGGGAAACATCAATTCTGGAGGATTCGAAATTGGATGTTGTAACAGTATCAGCAAAAGTATCTTCACTTTTGGGTCGCACTTGGTACCCAGAATCTGTACCATTCTACTGAAACCTCAATAAGAATTTTTATATTTTGATATTTTTCAAATACTTAGCCGAATTAAGAATTAATTTAAAAACAAAAACTTGTAAAGAGTAAAATATTTGAATTTCAAGTTACCTTTTAAGGCTGATTAGATTTAAATTTTTTATTTATAACAGATTATAATTTTAGGTATTAGGCTCGATTTCTTGTCTTTTCATCTTTGTTAGAAAAAACATTCTCATAGCGTTTGAAGATTTTGTATTGAAAATTGATTTATATCCAGAACGATAAAAATTTTACGGACCTTTTTATACTGTCTAATAAGTAATTTTAATATTGACGAAATCAGTGTAGTCTCTATATAATATTTTTCAATAGTTTCATAATGTTATTTATTGGATTTATATTTTATTGAGTCTCATACCCTATTTTTCGTTATAATAAATAATTGTACAGTGAATTGTAAATAGTTTGACCTCTTTTTTTACCTGTAAATAATAATAAATATATTTGTTACAAAGATTAAAAATTGTCCACTTACTAATTTATTCCCTATATCTATCATACGTTTGAAAATAAATTTTTAACTTTCGAAAATTAATTGCTGTAACAGTTCTTTAAATTTTAATAAAAAAGTGAAAAATTAAAGATAACAAACCTGGTGAGTTGTGTTTCTGAAAATTTGCAAAGAAATGTTTTTTTGTTCCAATGAAAATTTTTCTTATATTTAAAAGTATTTTCTATATTTTGAAATTATTTTTGGTTCAAAGAAAAAAGTGAGTTGAAGAAACGATTTCTTAATTCAAAACATGCTTTTTTTAGTCTTGTCAAAAATTAGAATTTCCAGAAATAGGTTTTCTAAAGTTTTGGAAGTGTTCTCCGTAAGATCCTTTTCATAAAAGTATTTCAAAATATTTCAAATGATTTCCTGAAATTCCGAAAAAGAATGTAAAAGATTTTAAAGCAAAATTTTTCAATTTTTCAAATTTAAAAAAGTTGAAAAAAATGCCAGTAAGTTCAATATTAAGAAGTTTTAAGAAGATTGAAAAATACTTCAAAACTTGAAATGATCCCAACAAATTAAAAAAAATCGTAGATATTTAAAGATTTCAAACCAAAATTTTTGCCGTTTTTTAAGAATCTGGAAGATTTGAAGGCAATTTTTTTTTAATTTTGCAGAATTCTTATACGAATTTTGGAAAAATTCAGTTCAGTTTAAAAGATATTTAGAAGTTTTGAAAAGATTCAAAAATAATTTATATGTTGCGAAGATATACAAAAATTAGATTAAAATGTAGATTTTTTAAGATTTCGAAAAAAGAAGTTATTTAAGAATTTTGAAAGATTTCAAGAGAATACAAATTTTTTTTTAAGATTCCTGTGTAAATTCGAAACGACCGTTTATTTTAAATAATTAATCCTAAAAGAAAATTGAAAAGTATTTCAAGACATTTCAAATGAGTTCCTAAAATTTCGAGAAAGAGTGCAGAAGACTTTAAACCAACATTTTTCGATTTTTCAAGATTACTAAATTTTAGAAATGATGTAGGTAAGTTTGAAAGATATTTGGAAGTTTTAAAAAGATTAAAAAGTATTTCAAATCTTCAGGAGATTTAGAAAAACTTAAAACAATATTTTTATTTTTGAAGATTAAAAAAATTCTCTTAAAAATTTGAAAAGTTTCAATGGAACAAAAAAAATTTCCTATATTGTGGGAAAATTTCAAATGATATTTCATTTAAAGAAATTTTCGACCAAAAAAGATGGCTTTAACAAAATAGTTGAATTTTTAACAAAATAGTTCAACTTTTAACAAAGTAGTTGAATTTTTCACGCAAAGCTGAATTTTTACCAAAAAGCTGAATTTTTATTGTGGAAAGATGAATTTTCAACCAAGAAGATTAATGTTCTACCAAAAGACGAATTTTCAAGAAAATACATCATTTGTAAACCAAAAAGTTAAATTTCCTACCAAAGTAGCTGAATTTTCATCAAAAAATCGGAATTTTCAAGAAAAATGTTAATTTTCAACCAAATAACTTAATTTTCAAGTCAAAAAGACGATTTTTCAACAAAAAAAGTTGAAAGTTCACCTCAAAAAAAAAAGAATTTTCAAGAAAAAAGTTAATTTTCAACTAAATAACCTGATTTTTAAGTCCAAAAGACGATTTTTCTACTTTTTTGTAGAAAACTTTAAATTTTTTTTCTTGAAAATTCAGATTTTTGGTTGAAAATTCAGCTACTCTGGTAGAAAATTTGACTATTTGGTTTAAAATTGAATTATTTATTTCAAAATTGATGTATTTTGTTGAAATTTCGTCTTTTGGTAGAAAAATAATCTTCTTCATTGAAAATTCATCTTTGCTGGTTGAAAATTCAGCTGTTTGGTAAAAAATGTAACTATTTTGTTGAAAGTTTAATTATTTTGTTGAAAATTTAACTATTTTGTTGAAGTCATCTTTTTTGGTCGAAAATGTAACTGATTTGTTGAGAAATAGTCCTCTTGGATTGAAAATCAATCCTTTTGGTTGATGATTCATCCTTCTAGGTTAAAAATGGAACTATTTGGTCATAAATTAACGTTGAACATTCAACTTTTGTTTGTAGAAAAATCGTCCTTTTGGCTTGAAAAATAGGCTATTTGTTTGAAAATTAGGCTATTTGGTTGAAGATTAGGCTGGTCGGTTGAAAATTAGGCTATTTGGTTGAAAATTAACTTTTTTTCTTGAAAGTTTAGATTTTTATTTGAAAATTCAGCTACTTTGGTAGAAAATTTAACTTTTTTTTTCACAATTTATGTATTTTGTTGAAAATTCGTCTTTTGGTAGAAAAATAATATTCTTGGTTAAAAATGCAGCTATTTGGTAAAACATCTAACTATCTTATTGAAAGTTGAACTATTTTGTTGAAAATTCCAGTATTTTGTTAAAGTCATCTTTTTTGGTCGAAAATTCAACTGTTTTGTTGAAAAATAGTCTATTTGGATTGAAAATCAATCCTTTTGGTTGATAATTTATTCTTCTAGGTTAAAAATGGAACTATTTTGTTATAAATTAACGATGAACTTTCCACTTTTGTTTGTAGAAAAATCGCCTTTTTGGCTTGAAAAATAGGCTATTTGGTTAAAAATTAGGCTATTTGGTTGAAAATTAACTTTTTTCTTGAAAGTTTAGATTTTTGTTTAAAAATTCAGCTACTTTGGTAGAAAATTTAACTTTTTTGTTCACAATTGATGTATTTTGTTGAAAATTCGTCTTTTGGTAGAAAATTAATTTTCGTGGTTAAAAATTCAGCTAGTTGGTAAAAACTCGACCTATTTTATGGAAAGTCGCACTATTTTGTTGAAAATTCAAGTAGTTTGTTAAAGTCATCTTTTTTG